>PVHP010012816.1:0-42201 GCA_004024765.1 Zapus hudsonius
TTCCGCTCAGTTCCCTGAGTCGTGGTGGGTGAGTATTAAGGCTGCTTTAATGTTGTGAGCTTAGGGGTTTTTGTGTCAAGATTCGGTGGTTTCTGTCTCACTGGCTTATCCTTTGTTGATTGAATGGCTGTGGCTGTGGGTCCCTTGTTCATCCAATCATTCTCTGCAGGGTTCCCTATGGATCCTCCACGACATAGAAATTATAAGCCATAGTCTTAATAAAAACAGTGCTTTGTCACAAAGACAGGGATTAAGTCATCAGATCATGAACAAACATCTGAAATCTCTAAGGACAACCACTTATTCCTTTTTCATAAGATTGAAAAGCCAAAAGACAATTGAGATTTTGCACACAGGCATACATTTATATGAGCTTGCTTTTTTCACATTTTGGGATATCCAGTATGTGATGCATGGGTCTATGGAATTATAAAATCATAGAAAGGGATAACTGCCAGTTGCTGCTGAGTCAACCTTAACTGCAATGAATGTGAATGGTACTGCTATAATAATTAAATCCAAATATTCCATAATCCCATGCTTTCCCTTGAGTAATGTTTAGCATTAGCAAAGGATGAAAACACAAACATGTGCATGTATATTCAATAATAAAGCTTAGTAAGTCAGAGAAGTAGTGAAATAAAATGTTTAACAGTTCCAGAGATAGCTACATAGGGTTTTTTTTTTCCATTCCTACCTACTTCTTTATTTTGTGTTTACTGGGATCTGAATAAATGCATCAAATTATCCTTTATTAATGACTAAACAATTCTTGTGAGTGGATGGCTGGTAATACCCATTGTTATGTAGGTTCCGTGACTGTTTCCAGAGTTGCAAATTGAAGAACATTTAATCTCTATGTAAAAATAAGGGAACAAAATGATTTGAGTTGAGACCTTCATCCTTTGGCTACAGGTGTGCTCAGTCTGCATGGAGAAAAGTAACTAAAGACCGTATGTCCATTTGTAAATCCAGCTTGAGATGTTACTGTATATTTCCAGAGTCACTATAGCTTATCTTCAGATTGCATAGAAAATAAAAATGAGAGGAGCAAAGGTATACAGAGACTACCCTTTGTGATTACTTAAGAGCAATCATTATTGCATTGTTTTTCTTACTAAGATATCTTTCCACACTAAGGACAGCTCACCACATTCATTCTAAGCTTTCATGAAGTATTTGCATGTCTATTAGTTGCTGTTCTGCTCACCACTGCCCTCCTGTGAGACAACCAAGGTATTATCCAATTGATGAAATGAAGAATGCAGATGAGGCTCAGAGTTCATAAATGATTTATCTGAGATAGTAGACCTTATGATTAGCTTGCAGTTGACTTGTGTCAATGTGGTTTGTAGGTTCATTTGTTTTTGCTGCTGACTTGATTTCATGCACCTTTCTTCCTAATCAGTATCCTCCAGGAAAATATCTTAAGTTCAGGCTGCAGATCATCCAGCTCCCTTCATGATTTCTAGCTGTGTGATCATGAGCAAGTTCCATAGCTCCCTGGAAGCCTGAGTCCTCCCTCACCTGGACAGTGGGGTTAGCAACAGACCTCTTTAATAGGATCATTGATATTCAATTCAGAGCTACTAAAGACAAGTTCTGTGCCACTTAGCACTTTATCAAATACTTAGCACTCTTTGTGATACAGAATTTTTGACTACTAAAATGAGTTGACTGTTTTCCTTTTTATGACCACTTAGATACATGTTAACCAATAGACACCCCTTCATACACACACACACACACACACACACACACACACACACACACACAAAGTGAATCATTTTATAAAGAAAGTCATCATAGGTTGTTTAAAAATATTTGAGTTCTATGGCTTAAAACAATGGTGTATCATTTTCTGAAACTTCAAAAGAAATAGCAAGATATGTATTTTTCATATACAGAAGTCCTCAACACATCCATTAGTCTCTTGAAGGACAGCCCTAAGTCCTACACATGTAGTTTATCTGAAACCAAGTCTAACAGTGGTCCTTTATGCGAGACTTTGGTTTTCAGCCCTCAGAGAACAGGCTCTGGAGCCCTGAGACTTCCTGAGAGATTGGGGGAGTGGTGCTTACTTTGCAGATAGTTATTGGATATTTACTCTGACCTGAAGCTTTTTCTACCACTTGAACGCAACCTCAAAAATGCCGTTTACCCCTAAATGAAACTAGAAGCTACAATTTCCTTTGTAGTCTTTCTTACAGATTACAGATGCAAATGTGAATAAAGAAATGGGACATTTTTGCACTAACCAGCTATGTGTTCTTGAGCAAAGCAGTTCACCCCTCTGAACTTTAATTCTCTACAGAGTGAGGTTTATCTGGAAACATAATGTGAAGATTAAAAGAGTTGTGCCCATCACCCAAGTGGAGGCCAGAGATTTTCAACAAGTAGACACTGTGGAAAACTATGCAGTGATCCAGCCACAGCTTGGGAACTAGCAGGGAGAAAAGGCATTTTTTTAAGAAATAGAACTGATATTTTTTTTCTAGAAAGCTTTTGTCAAGGAATTGGCATTTGGGTAGGCTGTAGGAGGACAGAGAGCATGATTTCTGGAGTTGAGGAATAGATTTTAGACTTCAAGCTGAGCCTCATGCTGAACCTGAGAGTTGGGAATTGTTCAGAGTCTGAAGCTGCCTACACTTGACACCTGATAATTATGTCTAAAACAATACTTAATAAATTAAAATGAGACCACAGATACATATTTGAAAGCTGTGTTTCCAGATTTTTAAGATAATAAGTGACTCTGCTGTAGCCCGAATATGAAGGTAATGGAGATGAACAGCACTGAATCTCATACTCCTGGCCTCATAAAGAAGCAATAGAATTTTCACTTAATACAGCAAGAAATAGACTGCCTTAATAAGCTCTTAAAAGATAGTACATTTTAAGGAAAAAAAACAATTTCTTTTCTGTTGCTCTTGAAAGCAATCCAGGAAAACTTTTTTTTAATAGAAAGTGTTAGTTCATCACCAAAATCTAGACCCACTCATATATACCAGACCCCTTGCCTTAAGAAAGAAAGATTTCTTACACAAATTATGGGACCACATCTCTCCGTTCAACTTCTCTAGGAAGAAATAAGTCCTATATCAGGAAATTAAAGACCAGCCATTCTGCCCTAGTCAATTCTGTGGCCACTGGGCTACAGTAGAAGTTCACTGGAGTTTTTGCCTTTGTCTTCCAGTTGGATACCCTAATGGCCTCCAGAGGACAATATTGTTAGCCTGTGCCTTTTCTTTCCTTGGAGAGTCTGGAAGAGCTTTGTCCCATACAAGTCCAGTGTCACATCCCCCTACACAATGGTTATCAGCACTTCAAATAGTTAAAAAGATACAGACGCTAGTCACCACTGGAGGTTTTGCAACAGTCTCCCACCTTGACTTTGAGGAAGCTAGAAAGGAAAGGTCTGTGCAGGGTATAACATAAATATAAAAGCTCAAATATCTAATTAGCTGAAAGTATCTTGGTTTCCTCTGCACTTTTGACAGAATTGCAGCTTCAGGTAACAAGACCAATATTTTATCCTTATTGCAAGATGTATCAGTGTATGATTGAAAAACTCTGCTTTCTAACACAAATTCCACTCTGATGGCTTTGCAGGATGCTGGAGGACGACCTGAAGCTGAGTAGTGATGAAGATGACCTTGAGTCTGTGAAGACCTTGACCACTCAGTGCACAGCCTCTGAACTCTACCAGGTAGGAGAAGCTTAGAGCTTCCTTTGTGGTCTGAAGGGAGGAAGCAAAAGGAATTGGAATGGTTTTAGCATTATTATTATTTCTAGTCTGGGATTTGGAGGGAGAAACAGATGCAAAGGAGAGCACAGTGTGCTACAGCAAGTCACATGTGCTCCCATTGTCATCACAGCTCTCACAGGAGGTGTGGAGCCCTTGAAAACTTATTTCATCACCTACCATCTGCTTTCTATACAAAATAATGGTCATCAAAAGCAAAAGAGATTGACTTTCCCTTTTGTGAACTACTTACTATCCTTGGGTGAATTCCGTGGTCATTTGGTGATTCTAGTGTGAGGCTAAGACTGCAATACCATTAAGGTAGGTATAAATGTGACAGTTGCATTCACCATTTACAGAAGTACCACTTCACAATGCAGCTGGGAATTAATACCACTTAACCTGCAGCTTGCACGAACCTGTACGCAAAAAGCATTTAGCAAAAACTTCCTGCTGCCCTTTTCTCACTCTGCTCTGAATTCTAAGTATTTCCAGTACTTTCTCACCAAATGAGATAGCTGGAAGGTTTTCTTTATCATTTCCCATGAGACTAGACTTCTTGATTTTACAAACCTAAGTAGCGCTTACGAGTCACTAGATCAGCAATGTTGTGTAATATTAATGATGCCTGTACACTGTCTCCATGAGAGATAAGTGTCTCCACCATGGGGCTCTTCTGGGTATTAATGCCATCAAATAGTGACTAGAGAAGCATTGCTTGCATTTTTGATGATACGTAAATCTTGCATGTTTAGTGCTTTATCTAGAGCAGAATACACTGTGCTAGCCTAAGCCAAGTTCACAACAGTTTCCTAGGTGCTTGCTATATCCTTTCCAAGTACAAGCAGCCCCCTCCTGCTTGAGTTATGGACTTCATAGCACAAGTGAAAGGCACAATTCATTTTCAATGCCTGTCATTCCTGCTTTCTGCATTTAATATCCCAATAACGTGAGATCACACTGTAAATAAAACAAAAGCAAAACGAGAATTCTAGATCATTGATTTTGACAGATGCAACCTTTAAATTTTAATGGTAATGCTTAAAGCAGAATGTAACAATAAGTGAAAGTAAACTCTGCCCATTGATTTTCTCTCTCTGTGCATATATAAATGCAACCTGCTTTTTACCTTATAGAATTGTTTTCCGCATTTACCTTAAAGTATGGCACCAGGCCCATTGGCCTGAATCATCTGGGTTTTTGAAATCACTTGGCTGACACTGTATAAAGTGCTGATACCCTCAGAAATTCAGACTTGATGAAGTGGAAGCATTCCATGACCTGCTATAATTAGACTGGGCATGTCTTCCATCATGAGGCTTAGGTCCTCATCACTTAATAAGGAAATTGAACTGGTGGACCTAAGCTAAGGCAAAATGGCATGACTGAGTCCAGAAAGCATGAAGTAGCCACCAGTTTAAAAGAATTTGAAAATGAGCCCTCCCTGTAGAGCATGAGGACTAGTTAACACTGGAATGCAGTGCTGACCAAAAGCAAACACAAATGAGGTATTCTGTCTCATTCTCCCCATCAAACTTACAAGTGGTGTGGGTCTCCTTTTTCAGCAATGTTATTGAAGAGTCAATTCTATTTGTGAGAGAAGTAATTGGGAAAAAATATACAGACAAATATATCAGTCCAGTAAATAATATGCCCAAAGATCTAGTCAGACCACACCAATAATCAAGCTAACATTACAGTTATTAACTTTCTCAGAACCCAGTGGTTGCATTCATGTCAACATGTCTAATCATAAGCCATTCACTTTTTAGAGACATCCCCCAATCATTTCCTTCATAATCTTCACATACTGAATCATATGAGGAAATTCAGATTTTCTATTTTGAGGGTGTCTATAAGAATCATTTTTCCCATAGAACTTCTTATGCTGTGGTTTAGAATATAAATACCACAAAGATAATATATTTCTGATGCATAGATGAAGATGAAAGTCAGAGTTAAGATATATCAGCTTCGTATTTGACATTTTGCTACCAAATATCTTTCTTTAAAAAAAACATTTTTATTGACAATCTCCCCTCCCAACCAACTCCCACTTCCCCACTCCAAATCCTACCTCCACTGAATGAATCCCTTCCTCTTTCCAACTAGTCTCATCTCATATATATATATATATATATATATATACATGAATATATATATATGTATATATATATACATATATATATATATGGGTTTCAAGGTAGGGTCTCTCTATTACAGACTGATCTGGAATTCTCAGGTTGGCCTCAAAATCACAGTGATTCTCCTACCTCTGCCTCCTAAATGCTGCAGCACCACCATGCTGGCCTTACTCTAGTTCTTATAAGCTGGTCTGCACCAACATGCCTGGCTCGCTTTTATATTTTAATGCCATCATTTTTCTCTTTTATTATGCAGGTCTTGGGTAAATAATATCAGCCACTGTGAGGTCATGAATATCAAGGCCATTTTGTGTCTAGAAGACAGTATTACAAAGCACTTCTCCCCTTCCTTTGGCTCTTACATGCTTTCTGCAACCTCTTCTGCAATGGTCCTTGAGCCTTAGAGGGCATTATAAAGATGTCTCACTTAGTGCTATTATTTCTTCTCAGCACTTAGGTGTGTTTTGAATCACCCCTGTGGTCACTGCAATCTGAAAAGAGAAGCTTCTCTAACTGAAAGTGAGAGTAGCATTAATATAATGTCAAAAACATAAGTATTCAAAGGATAGTTAAGTGGGCTCAGTGTATCCATTTTGCCAGACATCAGTAGTAGTTTCCCCTCTAGGACTTAAGACCTCTCCAGTCATAGGCTTTTGATTAGATTGTCAGTGCCAGGCAAGGATTCCCTCCCAGGGAGTGGACCTCAAATCCAACCAGATAGCAGTTGGTTTCTCCCATAATAGACATGCCAGTATTACATTACTTAGTACATTTGACCTGGTTGGCCAGCTATAAAGCTTGCAGGGTCCACTGTTGATTAATACTATTTGATGATTTTACTCCTTCAACAGTCTGCATAGCTCTTCCTAGCATCCTGATAGCTAGTCAACAGTAATAGGCTGACAGTTCAGCTCTAGCTGGATTTTTCAGTAACCTGTAGCCCATGAATGTGGTATCTTCAGCAATAAGGCTTTATCATCTAGTTCTGATGGGCAACCAACAGCCTTGATAGTAGTGTGCAATATTTTGGAGGTCTTAATGACTAAGAACTTACTAGACAGTACCCCACCCCTGGCAATGAATTTTCTTGAAAACATCTTTGGCTTTTGGATATAGCATTATCCACCCCACAGGGAACTTCTATCCAACCTCTCTCTCAACACATATATTATTTGATTAGTGAAGAAATAGTTTTCCATATGGCTTTTTCATAACATGTTTAATTTTGATTAGCCCTTGTATTAGTCAGAGTTCTCTAGAGGAAACAGTTGACAAATGCATTGTAGTAAAAGGGAATTTATTGTGGTAGCTTACGACAGTCCAACAATATCAGTCTACAGGGCCACAGGTGAAGGAACCATTAACTGTTCAGTCCACGTGGCTGGAGGCGTCAGCAGTCCCAATCCAGCCCAGAAGGTTTGATGGCTCCCCTTGGGAGTGGCTGCTCTTCAAGTCCACAATGTGAGGCCGAGGAAACTGGGTTCTGATTTCCAGGAGGGGTAGGAAAGCAAGATGCGAGTGTAAGTCACAAAAAAGCACCAGCAGCCAACAAGCAGGGAGGCCAGGAGAGAATTCTTTCCCCTTTATATAGCTTTAGGGTGGGGTCTTTCAACCTTTCCCCAGACTTAATAGCTTCCTGAGTCTCTGGAATTTCCTTCCTGCACTGCCCACACAGGAAAGGATGCTTATTTCTAGCTCCCTTGAGCTTCCTTACATCCTGCCCCCTACTAAGAGGATCCTCAGAGACCCACCCAAGATTACTTGAAAGGTCAAGTTGACATCAAAATTTAACCATCACAGCCCTCCTCCCAGCCTCTCCCCTCTTCTATCTACTTCCCCAACCCCACTTATACCATTTTCCAAATATATTATAATGAGAACATCCTCCCCCTTTTGAGCCCCATCATTGCTACCTTCCACAGTATTTGTAGCCATTCTACACAGGCTGAAAGGATCTGTGAACCATCACCAACATAGCAATTAGCATGTGTGCAAAAGCTAAGAAATATTCTAGCAAATAGGAATACAAAAAAAGAAGCCAGATTGGAAAATTATAATATGAAAATTAAAGATACCAATGGTAAATCTGGGAGACTCAGGGTCATTAGAAAACATTTTTAACAATACATGTTTTTTTTTTCTGATTACTTAAAGAAAAAATACACAATCACATATGCACCTGGCTCAATAAAGAAGTTAAATTTTGCTATATTGATTAGAACTCGGAGAAGTAGACATGTCTTCACTGTGCTCTAAGGTGGTGTACTTATGCTAGTACAATGTTAGGAGAATGACTTGGGGTATAACTGTATAGTTGGACAGATACAAGTTTAAATCCTACTTCTGTCACTTTCAAACTGGGAGAATTTGGTTAAAAACCCAAGTGTCAATAAAATAAAAATCTCAATAGCTCCTCCTACATGGAGCCACTTTGCATATACTGGGAAAAGTGCTTGGGGGCTGAAGAGATAGCTTATGGTTAAAGGCATTTGCTTACAAATCCTGACAGACCATGTTCAACTGCCCAGTACTCATATCAACCCAGATGTGCAAAGGGATGCATGTGTCTGGAGTTTGTTTACAGTGGAAAGAGGCCCTAGTGTATACATTTTCTCTCTCTCCCTCTCAGTCTTTCTCCCTCCCTCTCAAATAAAATAAAAATATTTCTACAAATCAGTGCTTGACAACTGAGCATAGTAAGTATTGATTGCTTTCCTGGCACCTTGCATGCTAATTAGTATTATATAATACTAATAATAATAACAATCTCAAAGTATGGTAGTATTCTTTGAAATAATAGGTCTATCCACTTCTTATAAATCATGGGATGATAGAGAGAACTGCTGAGTTGTCTACATAAAAAAATACTGGTATATGGAGAACTTGAATGATAAGGGACTTTCTATCCTAACATATTTTAGCTCCATATTTCTGGCCATGAGGTACTGAAAGTGTAATCATTATGAGTATAGTTTCTGGAACAGGGAAGCCCAGGATTGCGTCCCATCTCTCGCATAGCTAGCTGCATTTTATTTGTGCAAATTGCCTTACATCCTAAAGTCTCAGATCTCACCAAAAAAATAGAATGCAATCTTCTCTAACATATAGGAGTGTTGTGAGGATCAAAGATTGGGTATAGGAGAGTGCTTAGAAAACTGGAAAAACTCCAAATATGTTGTTATTCTTCCATCTAGACCTTTTAAATGTTGACTGGAAGCTCCTTCTTTTAAATCTATACAGAAATAGACATTATTTTCCATTTTGGATTAGTTGTCTATAGGACCAACTAGGAACTGGATTGAATGCTATAACTTGACTTTCAAAGACATCCATTGATGTAGATGACTTTAACTCCTCGAAGTCTTGACAACTTTTAAACCAGAGACCCCAGTTATAAAGGCCAGATCACCAATGACAGTATCAAGTCTTCTAAGAAATTACATGTCTCTGACAGTTTTTCTTTAAAGAGCTAATGTAGGTGGACACTTGAGTCATACATTTGGATTGCAGCTTATCTCCAGAGGAAGGCTTAAGGGCTCTTCTGTGGTAGTGCTCTCTCCTTGTTTGCCCTCACATGAGCTAGCTTTGTAGGGGAAGACATCACCACTTAACATTCACATTGGTCATTACAGAATTCCATAATAGTGTTGGAATAAGAAACAAGGCTTTGTACTTAGTGTCTTATTAACATATGGGTTGTAATGTGCTGATAAAAAACAAAGGTGTTGTCTGGAGAGCTGTATAAGCAGATATAGGCACTTGCATGCAAGGCCTGGTGGCCTGAGTTTGATTCCCCAGTACCCATTTAGAGCCAGATGCACAAAGTGGTGCATGCCTCTGGAATTCATTAGCAGAAGCAAGAGGCCCTGACACACCCATACTCTTTCCCTCTCTGCCACTTTCTCTCAGTTCCTGTCTCCCTCTCAAATAAATAAATGAATTACTATATTTTTAAAAGGTAGGCATCAATTACATAGTTGCAACTTGGGGTCATGTGATGTTCATTATGCAGTGGACTGGATTTTTACTTGTTACCTGGGGTTCTTGAGCTTCTCTGTTCAGGACTTACTGAATTGCCATGTCAAGTCAGTCATGCAGGGCAGGCAGAAATGCTGTATGTGATGAGTCCTCTGGGTTTGGTCAGGAAGTGGCTAGATACAGAAGGAAAACTTCTTGAATGTGGGGATATATTATGTTCTTGACATGCACCTGCTTCATCTCACTGTTTTCCTTTTTTGCAAAATTTTTCTTAGCGTTTATTGATGCTGTGCTTGCAGCTCAAAAAAGATTTAAAGATACAAACTCTCTGCTTCTCTTTCATTATGAGTGGCCTAATCAACCTCAAATGTTTTGTTAACAATGAAATTGTATTGACAGGTTTATTAAAATTGCTCTTTTTAAAGTTTTAGACTTTCCCAAATTTGACCTGTTCCAAAGATTTTCCCAATGTATAGTGGCCAGATTCCAAAGCTCCCTCCAGCACATATTCAGGTAAACCTATGCTTAGTGTTTCATTGAAGGATAGCACTTTATTAGATTTTCCTGGCCCACTTTTATAGTTTGCCATACTCTGCCAGTGCAATGCCCTTTTTTTAAAGGCAAGTCAGATTGGGAGTGACTCTTTCATGTATGTCCCAGTCACTTCACAATGCAATAAAGACAATGGAATTTAGAAGTACAATGGACACACACACACACACACACACACACACACACACACACACACACACATACACACACACACACACAGGCATTGCTAGAAACAGCCTTTAAGGCATTTTAATATTAATAGCACCTTCTTATTAATATAAATTAGACTGAAAGCCAAGATGACTTCATTTAACCTGGATAGAAGTTGAGAAAACTGTTACTATGAATAGAAATGATTAATTCGTGACCAGCTCAGCCAAAGAACTGTAGCTAGAGATTGAAATGGTGTTTTGGTATTTTCAAAGCAGAGCAAAACAATTCACATTTTCTTTGCTCACAGCGACATTTCAATGTTTTGTGTCTGGTTACATTATGATAAATAGTTCTGACTCATCCATATTTAGTTAACTATGTAAGGATTACCCTGGTACCCTTCAAAATGTGCATTTAATTCAAAGCAAGTTACTAGAAATTTTGGTCTGTTGGTGGGAGACAATGTCCAGCTAATATCCCAATGCTTTTATTAATATATCTTTCAGCTGGAAACTAGTGCCAAAGCTGTACCTCAAGCATAGTCCATTTATTGAGAAAATATGTCCTGTTAGCTCTTCCCCTTCACTTGATTATTTCATTTTTTTCTCTATATATGTCTAACACACACACACACACACATACTTGCTTTTAATCCAGAATCTTGACTTTGTTTTTATATTTGAGCTATTTGTTTGTCTGTTGTTTGGCTACCTTCTGGCTAGGTTGCTATTTAAAAATTGCAAAAGACACAAATTACATACCAGTGAAAAATTGGATGATTCTGAGAGGCTTGAGATATGTTTCTCATATCCGTGATGCACGCTGAACTTTGAATACCCATTAAGCAAGTTAAATTGAAAGCCTGGTTTTATGTTGAAATTTTGCTAATGAAAAAGATGCAATAATTTTTACTTCTGCAATCAGTTTGGCTTTTTTGGAGTTGATATGCTGTAGTGAATACATTAGTTGTGACAACAGATACTCTTCCCTGCTGTAATCATTCCTGTTTTGTAGCCACAGTTCTTCCTCATCATGCTGAACAAGTTGTTACCTCCCCAAAGTTTCACCACATTTCCATTTACTTTGTTATCAGCAGAAGAGCTGGGGAAGGCCTCCTTGGTAATGACATCAATACGGCACACACAGCAAGAGAGGTCAGCCTGTCAGAGCCACAGAAACAGCAGATGGATTAGGCTGAAACTGGATGAAAAATAACTTTAATAGACTCTTTTTAATGTAAACAGTTTATCTGTCATTGCCTTTCATTGAAATTCTCCACAAAATGATAGAGTTTGGGCTGTTATGGTTATAGAATGTAACTAAATAAAACCCATACATTGTCATACTGAAACAATCCAGCAATTAGAGAATGAGAGGATGTCTTAATTTATTCATTAAAGACAGCAAATAGGACAGCATATAAGGTTAATAGAATAACATTGGCCTTCATAGTCCCAAGATTGTATTTCCCATTTGAATATATTAACATAGAGACTGGATTAACAACAAATTGCTTAGGGATTATAAGTGGTGATTTTTAATATGCTTAAGGCAAATCTGTGACTGTTCAGAAATGCACAGTCTGAATTTTCTCATTGTAATTAGGTTTTCCATGTTTAATACCATATATTTTGACTTGTAATCTCTATGTAGTAGAATGCCCTGAGCATGTCGAGATGATAGAAGCACATTTTTGCATGCTGTTCTTGTCATGTGGTCAGTAGTGACCAAAGGCTGGCTTATGACCACTACACATTATGAATTACCCATTTGTGAGCATTTTGATTGCAAATACAATGGCATTTTTTCACAATGATCTTCAAGCAGACAGCAGTGAGGTTGAGCTGCTTACCCTAGAGCCAAACAGAAACAGAAGTGGGTATGATTTGTTTTGTCTGAATAGATAACCTTCACATATGACAGTGATGACCACAACTTTTCATCTACCGAGAACACACACCACATGCTTGTCTGGGTAGAGACAGGGGCAGTGGCACTAATAGCCCATCCAACAAGCTGAGGAACATGACATCTGGACTTAAATTGAAGTGACAGAAGGACAAGGCAGCACAATGTTGCTCTTGTCACTAACCATGGTCTGGAAATAGTGACCAGAGAACACTGGTTCTCTCTATTTCTCCCCTGTTTCATTCAACTGTGTGATTTTTCTCACATCACTTTATCTCCTCAATGTTGGTTTCACTGTATGGTAGGAGCCTGGAGGTTATGCCTTGGACTCATTCATAAGCATTCTCTAGGAAATGTACCATGTGTGGCTAAGTTCATTGAAAGTTTCCAAACTTTGATTCACATCAGCAGTCTAAAATACATTAACAGAAATATGAATGTCTCTAGTAAATGGTGTGCAGTAAAACACTTCCAAATTAGAAATGTAAGATGTAGAACTCAATGTGTGCCTTTGAAAAAGTAATTTCTGAGGTTTTATTCTAGGTGTCCAGCATCCTCTTACCTCTAAGGCTCCAAGCATTGAGGATGAGTTGGTAAAGACAAGCTTTAAAGACCAAGGACCTTGTTCTGAATAGAACAGAGTGTTAGCGCATTCTTAAGCAGCCATTTTTTACTTTTACATTTCTAGAAAGAGGAAAGAGCCAGAATACTGTCTAAATTTAAGATTAACTGATGATCTCTGATGAGCCATATACAGCACAAGTGGATGCACAGACCCAAAAAAAGAAGTTCTCACAGTGAATGGGACAGCACTGCCGACATCTTCCACAATAAATGTAACAGGAGTCTTTGGGACAGTTGACTAAAAATATATAAATTGGAAAAAAATCACACTCTGTCACTAAACACAATCGACTCAGGTTTCATATTTATTCCCTCGATCCTAGATATGTGTGTGCATAACCCCTTTATGTATTAAAATTTAGGGTACCAGACTTTAAAACAATATGAAGATTATTTCTTCCAGTTTCTTATGTTTTTTTTTCTAATAAGGAAATTGAGGTATAATGGACTCATTTAGTATTAGTTATATGGATGAAACTGGATGGCACCTTTTCCCCCTGAGCATAATGTATTTTAAAGGGGCAGGAAGCCCTAGCACACTCGTTGCTAATGATAGAAACATTCCATCAGCAGTTTGTGCCCCCATGCATGATTTGGAATATTTATATCATTGAATGGGTAATGTACACTAGAGCTATTCTTTTCCATTTTTGTTAGAGAGTCTCTATTAGATTTGATTGTCTCCCACCAACCGACCACGTGTCATTTTGCAAGATGGATCAAGGACGGGGGGGGGGGGAGGGCTCAGGTTGGCAGAGGGAAAGAAAATTGAGTTTTCAAGTCCAAAAACCCCAAGAGAATAGTGACCAAGTGCTTCATATGTTGGCCCCTCTGAAGGGGAAAATAAACTTGTCCAGCCCATACTGCAGTGCCCTTTATGGTGTCTTTGTATTTGCTTAGAGGATGATTAGTGTCCTAAAATTCCTTTCATGGTAAAACATACTCTTTCACAAAGAGTATATTTTTCAGTTAGTTACAATAAACCAAAACTTCAGCTATAAAGGAAATCACCAGTTGACTAATGGCCCTTAGTCAAGGGATTTCTATCCAGCAGAAGAGCCAGCATAAAGAAAGCAAGCCTTTACGGAAGGCATATGCTTCTGAGTTCTGCTCTCACATAATCTTTGGGTCAGAAACTGGAAAAAGTCTGGCTGTTATATCATGAAATTATCATGAAATGACAAGGTTGACCTGCTATGCATTGTCTGTTCCATCAGCCAAGGTCATGGTAGGAGTGTCAATGGTAGGTGAGGTTGGTATGTGACTTATTAAGCAATGGAAAGCTAGGAAGGATTCTTTTTTTTTTTCATGTGGAGCTGACTTGAACTCAGGCCTCATTTATTTTAGGCAAGGATGGGGCTACACGCCCAGCCCCAGATTTTGAAAGAGAGAATAAAGTGACCAAATTGGAATCTCAGAAAGGTTCACTCTTCAAAGGGACATAAAGGTGTGAAAGAAAAGGGAGAACAGTGAGAAGGAAGGGACCCTAGTCTGGGTTAGGGCTAATAAGGACCCAGAGTGGCAGTAGCTGTCCGAAGATTGAAGAAGAGAAGGCAGTTTCTGCTGCAAGGGCAGTTTGCATTATTTCTTGTTCAGCTCAGCAGCAGGATGGGTCTAGATGCACATAGGCCAGATCACAAGTCTTTTACCAGAGGCCTCAATTTCCATTTAAGGGAGCTGGGGATCATCCAAACACTCTGTAATGTCCAGAGTGTGATGCCCAGCCATCCCTGATTCATTTAAGTTGTAAATGTTTATTGAGTGTCAGGTGTGAGACAGTTCCTTTCAACTGGAACAAACTTCTAATCTCTGCTGTTAAACTTCTATAATAGATAACATATACCAATTCCCATGTGCTCTTCCTGGCATCAGGGCCAAAAAGTATGAGATTACATGGCATTCTTCTAGAGGTTGCGATTGCTGCAAGCAGGTCAGAAATACAGGCAGGCACACAAGGTTGAGTAAAATGTTATCTTCCTGCTCTACCTTTCTAGCTGACCTTGCTTTCTGCTTGAAAAAGCCGCTGTCTGTAGGATACAATGTCTCTTCTTATTCTACTCATCCCAGTAAAATCTATTTAAATTCTATACTGAAGCAATTCATTTTTATATTGGGGCAAGTGCTCTCAGTATAACTTCCTTTAATTGATTTAACCAATTCTGGAGGTATTGATTTTACACCACCTAAATATCTTAATGACAAGTTCATTTGTTAATAGAGTTTCTTTTCTGAACTGGGGTAATCAATAAAATTTACCAAAACATGATACTAAGTTGGAACATAACTATGTCTCACCACAAAACCATATGTAAAATTTAAAAAATGTAAAAGAAAACAACACAAAACCAAACACAGATAATTATTCTTCTATTTCAGTTCCATATTCCCCAATATTCAGCTATTTGAGATTATCTGAATGAATATCTCCTTTACTTTATAATTTTTTTAATAAAGAATCATAGTACAGAGATTCAGCTTGGGCATATATGCTCATGGAATACCAGGCAAAGCAAAGGCAGGGAATGCAAAAGCTATGGAGACCAATACTGATAAAAACAGATTTTAGGCTTGACTGACAGCATTCTTATTGATTATGGAAAAAGCAGCTGCTGAATGTATAGCCTTGTAAAGGAAAGCACTGGTATAATATGTCCAGGCCATCTGAAAGCTCACGCTAACAGGCTCAAAATACAGAAAATATATTGCATTGAACTTGTTGGCTGTAAATCTCAGGTAACATCATAAATCTGGATATAACTATTCAGTATTTGCTTCCTAAATGATTCCAAAGTGTCTAAATTGTCTTAAAATACAATCCTCATGGACTTAGAATAGCAATGCATGGCATAAGCACTGGAACAGAATGAACTTACTAAAGAATTCTGAGGAAGTTTGATCATTGTAGAGAAGATGCTAATCAAATATTCTAAGTGGCTTATATTTAGCATTTTCTCCCTAAAATGCCATGTATATTACAGTGGATAGGGTTCAATGGATAGCAACTCAGTTTCCTTTCTTCCTTTCTTTTTTTGCTTTTGCTCTACATGTTGGGTTCCATTTGACAAAGTATGGTCCCTGAGCTTTGTTAGCCTCAGCGAAGCACACATCTTCTCTATATGAACAAAAGACCACGTTTTAGTTTTAGGAAGATAGATTTACTGAGTGAACAGTTATAAGTTGGTCCTTAGATACATCGTCCCTCCTGAGGAAATAAATGTTCTCCTTTAGCAGGAAACCTGAAACAGTACATCATTGTTAATGAGAAAGGAATCAGCTCACAAAAACTCCTTGGAATAAGAAAAATACCTTCTTTGTGGCATTCAGTTTCTCTTCCTCATCATCAGGGTAAATTATAAGTAAAAACTAAAGAGCACCACTGCTAGAAGGAGTGTAAAAGGAGGAGCTTCTAGTGGAGGGATTCATGAAAACAGAAAAAACAGCAAGTGGAGGCATGCACCTATCAGCTCAGCATTTGGAAGGCTTGACAGAAAGATCCCAAGTTGGAGGCCAGCCTGGGTTGTATAGCATGACCTATCCCCCAAGTAATAGGAATTAATCACCCTAAACTTCTTAGGAGAGATAGATAGAGAGAGAGAGAGAGAAAGAGAAAGAGAAAGAGAAAGAGAAAGAGAAAGAGAGACTTACTAGTGGACCATATACCCTGACTGCTATATCATCAACTCCCAAGGAACATTGGCTCCCATGCCATAGTAGAGGGCTCTCCTCTGCTGCTTTATAGGCATGCCAGTAGAATCTGAACAAGTCAAAGTTCTCTATCAGTACTCATTTCTAGATAGGAGCATTCTGTTCACCCCTGAATTACTCCAATATAGAGAAAGGAAGCATGGTGGTGCTCTAATCTTTACTTCAATAATTGCATAAGTTTGGTATTAGGATCTGACTTCTATTCAGTAAATGTATACATAAATGAATTTAGCATAAAACTCTACACACCAACACCTCTCTTTCTTTCTCTCATTCATATATATCTATATCTATCTATAGATAGATAGATATAGATATGCAGATTGTGTGTGTGTGTGCGCGCGCGCGCGCATGTGCGCGCGCGCGCGCACTCGCACAACTCTCCAGCACCCATGATGGAATGGTGACTGGCACTATTTTGTGCAGGTCTTTTGCAAGTATCCACAGCAGCCCTCAATTCATGACTGGAACGGCCATGTCATGTTCAACCAAATGAATTCCACAGCCTTCTTCCCCAACCCTCCAGCTCGTAGCTTCTTTCCACCCCACCTACTTTTAAACACTTCCACAACTGCAGCCTGCTGACTCTCATCACACCGTACTAGAGTATTTTCCTGAAATTTTTCATTTCTTTTATTACCCCTCATTGCAGGAGAACTGAGTGGTGAGGTAACTATCAATGGCTCAAATAAGAAGAATTTGATTTTTAAAACCTATACATAAAACATTATAAATTAAAGCAATATAACTGCCAAAAATTTGTCTCCACTTTCCAGTCAGTTCAAATTACTTTAATGCATGTTTTTAAACTCAAATTTATCTGTAGCTTTCCTAATGCTTGAGGAATCACAGTGTCATTTCCTTTTAATTTGCCTCCTTTGCACCATGTCTCACATCCTTCCAAATGTGTCTAGAAACTGAGATTGTCTTCTACATCTCTTCATTTCAAAGGAAGAATTTTTTCCCTTAATGTAACTTTTTAGAATAATTCTCTTATGCCTTATACGCATGTATCATTTCCATCCAAAAATTCTGCCTAATGTCTTTTTTTTCCTTCCACATCTTTTAAGATAGCAATTCCTCATAGGAACCTCATACCACACTCAAGTTAAGGCCACAACTTAGTTTGGAAAGTCCCAGTGATGGGCCCAGAGAGGGTGACATAACACATCTAACTATGGCTTTGGAGACATTGCAATGATTATGAGTTAATATCCAAAGAAAAAAGAGGCTATCACCATAGGTATTTCCAATCAATAGCCAAGAAATTCAGAAAAAAGGAAGAAATTATACCCGTATGATGGCCATAAACATGATAATGTTTCTTGTGATCAGAGAAAAAACACTTGGTTGAACTGCTGGTTCTGAAAGAAGGAAGAGAGGGCATTTTCAAAAAGCACATCCCTGAATGAAAGCTAGGATATGCTATGTCACTTCGATTTCTCCCCTCTACATCTTTTGCCTGTGGCATGCTCATTCTTTCACATCCAGCAAAGGACACTACTTGAGCAGTGCCCAATTACTTTATGATAACTTACATCTTCTAGAACAAGCTTGTTTAGATTTTAAGAGAATAAACAAAGGGAATTTATGTCATTTCCTCAGTGATATATCTTCAGCTCACTGCCACATCTTATTTCAAACTATCCAGACGTTGGGGGGGGGGAAGATGGCTTCAATAATAAGTAAAGAGGGGAGGGATGAGTAGAAAAACAGGCAGATATGAATATACATGTCTATGCAAAATGAGTATGGCTACTGTAGGAAAAGTTGATGATCAGTGTCTCAATTCTTGCCACTATCTGTTTCTCTGTTCATCTGACCTGCTGGAATCCATGGTGAACAGTGTCGCCATTCTGTCTTTCCATGGACTGCACAGGAATGAGCTTGCATGTCCTAGTATGAGAAGTGTTTGGGCCAACAAAACATGTATTTCTTGTTTCATCTTTTTTACCTGTCCCCTAGCTTTCTGCATATTCTAACTCAGGCACAGATTGTAAGAATGTGATTTTTTCTGTTAGGCCAAAGTAAGTGTCCAAATATTAATAGGTATTTATCTAGGAACAAAATTTGAGATTGAATAAGTGTGAAAGGCTTAGATTTCCAATCGTAACATCTAAGTGTTGGAAAATATTTCATGTATGTTGCTACTAAATGCTCACTATACTGAATCTCACTGATCACCTACAATGTTAAGTCCAGAGTAAGATTATAGAGTGTCTATGTAAAAAAACTGTTGCTCCTGCATTCTAATTTACAGCACTCTTATTCTTAGCTCTTCCCCACTTTCATGATTCAAGAATATGAAGGCTCCCTAATGGATATTTTTTAAAAGTACCTCAACAGCTCTGAAGTTATCAAATCACGGCTTCATTGCTCTCTGTATTAAATGCTATTTCTTCAGCCTGAGAAAAGTCTAGTGGAGTACAAGTTTGGTTCTGATTACATAATTATGATACAGAAATATGAAAAAAATCACTAAAAACCTCCAGGTGCTTAAACAGTTTGATAGACTGTAGCCATTCTGCCATCAGAGCCCCCAACTGTGTTGCTTAGCAACATTTTAATTCCAGAAGAATCAAAGGACATGAAATCCCTGTGGAGAGGGAAAAAGAAATAAGAGGGCTGTTGACAGATGATCTGAGTTGTTTCTTCTGATATACTGTGAAGATCACAAGCTCTTTTCATGAATGATAAATGGACTGTACACAGATCAATGGGTTCAGCAATAAACTGGTACCAGGCTCCATGTCTAAGGTGACTCAGGCAAAGAGGCCCAGATATTTCCTCATTTTGAAATTTGGTGCGTATTTTCTTGACGGTTTCCAGAGAGGAAATTGATCGAAGTGTTTGGTCACTCCTTGCCCTTTTGTAGTGTATGGTACCAAAAGTGATTTTGAAAATGGACACTTTGGCCTTTCTATTATGGTGCAGGTATGGCCAGGTGGCAATAAGAATGCTGAGGTTAATGGTTCCCTACCACAGATCTAAAAGGACAGGTTATGCCTGAAACTATTCCTTTGCAGGGTCCTCCCTCCACTGTCATTACAATCCAATCAGGCCAGCATGGTGTAAGATTAGAAGGAAAGGTGGGGAGGGATGATCTGCTTGGGCACACAAGAGCCCACTTACACAGCTCCCGTTGAACTCGGCCAGGAGCCCTGACAATGACCCTTGTATTTGAAAGCTGCAGTTGGACAGGTAACCACATTCCCTGCAGAAGAATATTGCTTTCTGTGTCTCCAGTCTGCTTATCATCAGCAGTCTGTTTCAGTTTGTTCCTAATGTTTCGGAAGAGTGTTGTTTAATTTTGTACTGTTATTGTTTTGGTTACTAGTTGTGAAAATTATGCCTGCTAATGTGGTCTAATTGTGTTTCCCCTTCTGTTTACAGGCTGTTGAAAAGGCAAAACCCAAGAATAATACTGTGAAGTAAGTTATTATTTTTGTTGGTTGAAAATGTTAATTCTAATGAACTCCGTGCATGGTAAAAAGGTCATAAAATACCTGGATTTTGCTTTAATCTCTATTCATGACAATTTCAAGACAAAAACAAAATGTGGGAAAAAATGCCCTCCAATGAGCAAGGACCAGCTTCTAGGTTTTCCCTGCGTCCCTGATGAGGAAGTGCCCCAAGTTTACCCAGTTTACATAAATTACTAAGTGCTGTCATGAAGAACTGCCAAGTACTATTATAATCATATTCAGGGTGTACTACTTCCAGCCTTTGGCTTGTGCACATGCTAAAAAGATTACATTTTTTAATTGCAAACCTTGGATCTATGACAGAGACGTAAATGGCTGAACAAGTGCCAAGTGATCTCCAGCCACTTGGGAAGGTTTGGCACCTGGGAATAAAGGCTTCAATACTCTGTTAATGAAAAGCTCATAAAAATACATTTAACTATGAGCTAACAAAGAGCTGTTTGCAAGGAATTTTATAGGACAATCTTAAATTATAAACAAGCTACAGAGCATTATTTTAAATATAGTATATTGTAGACATGCTGTCTTTTGCAGAAGGGAGATTTTTAAATGAAGAAGGATGGCTGTCTTGTCATTTTGGTTGGTGACATCCAATTGCAGTGTTATGATGCATACCAGTCCTGTCAGCCATGTGGCAAGGGAGGACTTGCTCTATTTAATGGGCTATTATAGATCTGATAATATTATATCACATGTCTAGAAGGTATGTGTTAATTTATGCCAGCCAATTTCCATTATAGCTGGTACCAAATACAGAACTGATTTTCAGTAGTTGCATGGAGAATGAATCTACTAATGCCAAGAACAAGAAAGCTGTTTTCTGTTGTGTAAAAGAATTAGCTTTTCCAGGGCATGTAGGTAGCGCTTAGCATACCATTAAATGCAAACCCTAACATATATTTGCAAAGGTATTGTGCTTTTATGTGTTATTTTTTTAGTTTATAGATCATCTGTTAAACCCGTGTAGCTTTTGGAAGGGCCTTTGCTGTCGGAAGCTGTATTATGAAATAGTGCTCCTATGGAAGCAGTTTTAGCAGTTGAGTTTTATTTGGCTGTTTGGTTGGGGTTGGTACCTTCTCTGCAGCCTGGTTCCTTTTCTGTCTGTATGCCCTGAAGGTTGCTCTACTGTGAGCCTGTGGCTGGACAGCTCTGTGGATTAGATGATGGTGCTAATGAGGCCAGGACCAGGGCTTTAATCCCTGGGTGGCCCATTAGTGATGCTCTTTCCCACAGTCCATCTGCACCTCTCCCTCCAGTCTGGCTGCATGCAGATGTGTGTTTCAGGTTACCAGGGGTAAGGAAAAGACTGGAGAAGTATAAATCTAGGCCCCACCCAATGGGAAGTGAGACCAGGCTTCATCTTTGCATGCACAGGACAGTCCATTGTCAATGTTTGCAGCTGTATTATATTGTATTATATTTTGAAGGGCTTGGAAGTAGGACCAATATTCTGTTTGCTCCTTTTGAGAATTTGACCATATGTAATTATGCTTTTTATGTTTAATTCTTAATTCCTGATGCAGACTCTACCTACTATGTAGCATTTTAAGGGAAGTTTAAAGTTGAAGACAGGAAACCAGCAAGGGTAAAAGTGATAAGACTAATTTAAAGCCAAATAATAAATATTCAAAAAATATCTTCTAATTAAATAATAGAGTAGTCTAAGTGTTAATTTGGGTATCTTGCACTTAGACTTATAATATCAAACACATTTGCCTAGTCGCAATGATAAGGACACAACAAGGAAAAAAAAAGGCTTCTCACAACGTCAACTCAGGGCAGAAATTCCAGAGTGTCATTCACTTACACAATCTTGCAAAAAAGTTTTTTTTAAGCTTTATATGGCATGGTTCTTTTGTCATTTCTGATGGCTACCAATGCATTTTGGTTATACACTGCATGTTGCGATGCATGCAATGTAAAAGTTGGACCTATGTTTTTGAATGAATGAAATAAACAGATTGGACACGTCTCAGAAAATATTCTTTCCAGGAAACTGGCTTGGGGCCTTAAAAGGAGGATCTTTAATCTAGTAGGGTGTCATCATTAGGCTATAAGAGCATGCACATTGTAACTACTCAGCATCCAATGTCTGTTGTTTTATGTCCTGTATAAAACTGCCCCCATGTTCCTGTGATTCCTTTCAGCTGTTTTGCCTTGATCGGTAGCAACAATTAACACACAACACATTGCTAGCATATTGGAGCATGCATTAGAAAGTATCTGTGTGCTCTCGGTGGAAAGTTGAGATCCAGTGGCATTAGTTACAAGGGAAGTATGCACACAGATTGGTGGAAATGATCACTTGATGACACAGTCCTTTGGTGTTATAATTTTGCAACTGGTCGGACCTAAATCAGAATGAGAATATTTCATAATATGTGAAAATTGCATGAAATGCCAGTGTCAGTATCTACACAAGAAATTGTATTGGTGCACAGCCACATTCACTCAATTTCATACTCTCTTCAGGTGCTTTTCTGCTCCAGTGGCGGGTTCCTCATTGAAAAAGTTTAGTAGCTTCTGCACTAGTTGATAATGTGAAAAAGATACTATGCTTTTTCATGATACTGTCAAGCACTTTTCTTTTTGGCCTTTAAAACATTGAGTTTACTGAGGTCTTATGTCTTAAGGACTTTCCAGTTGCTGTATTACCTAATTCTCATTCCAAGCAGTCACTCACTCTTTGCTCGTTACCTTTGAACACCCAATAGATATGGGATTTCTGACAGGCCAATGATACCTCAGAAACTGGTGAGCATTTATCTAGAACATACTGCAAATCTTTCACACTGGAGGTAGCTGCTTCAACTAAAAGGTTATATGGATTTTCTAAAATTCTCTTATATCCATATGTAGCTCAGGTAAAATAAGCTTTCAGATGGGACAGGGATAAGTGATTAATAAGACCCTCTTATTTGCTTTATTTTCCTCTTATAACCTTTACCCCCACCTTATTTCTTAAACACTTGTTCATTTTATTTTTAATTCCTTCCTGGTTTGAAGCTTCTTTCAGCATCATAGAGAGACTATGGCACACTTTCACTATACTCCAGATAAAGGAGAAGCTTAATACATGTAAACATACTCAGATATACTAATGACTTTACCTTGGACATTAAATATTACTTCTAACTGCTAGACTCAAAAGTGGATGTTCTTACAGTAAGTAATCAGGACAAGAGATATAAGATATACTTCTCTCAATATATTGGGCTCTCACTGATGGAAGAGCTTGAATGTTCAAAGTATGGCTCTGTAGCATGTTAGTGGGAGAGATTTTCACTTGTATATTAAAGTTCTGTAGCAATCTTCTTTAGATATCATGTGACAACAGGCCTGAGAGATATACATATGCCGACCATATGTGGCTTATCAAATACATTTTTAAGAAACATGCTTTTCTCTTATTAAGACATATGTGATAGTATACTTCTGAAAATGTGAGTTTCTTTTGGCTAGAAGCCATGCACTAATAAGTTCAGTTGAATCTGAGGTTAACATCTAATGAGAGAGAGAGAGAGAGAGAGAGAGAGAGAGAGAGAGAGAGTTATTGAGCAAAACATCCTCCCCTGCTTAATACTTTACACAACATTACAGGGTCAGAATCTATTCAGCTTACAGTTTTATTTGGAAAGTGATCCATCTTATAGATATGGTGGCTTCATTAATGAAAATGACAAGTAGATAAGAATGATTTCCTGTCCATGATGCTTGCACATTATTCATTTATTCATTCAGTGAATATTTGTTTAAGATCTACAGCATTCTGGGAACTGTGATAGATGCTGAGGGAATTAAAAATAAATCTAATACAGGTCTTATCCTCGAGGAGTTTAGAGTTCAGTAGCAGTGATAAAATCCTTTTGTAAAGAACTAAAAAGAAGATGGCCAGATGGATGTTTTTCTTAGGTGGAGAAGAGATAAAATAGGAATGAAGCCAGAGGTAAAGTGCTTAGAACTCTGGGAGGGAGAGGATGGGAAGAGTGAGTGGATGCATTTGCATCAATACTGTAAATAACAGCTGGAGAGATGGCACAGTGGATAACACATTTGCATGCAAGTATGAGCACATGAGTTCAGATCCCCAGAAACCATGGAAAAGCTACATGCTGTAACACACGTGTCTGTAATCCATGCTTCTATAGCGAGAAGGGAAGTGAAGGCAGGAGAATCTTCCTAAAAACTCACAGGCTCACTAGCCTAGGAAGTACAGAGATGAATGACCATGCAAGACCCCACCTTAAACAAGGTAGAAGGCCAAGCATCAAACAAGGTGAAAGGCCAAGGACTAAAGCCTGATGTTGTCTTTGACCTGCACACATGTACTGGGGCAGTTACACCTCTTCACTTATACAGATGAACACACACACACACACACACACACACACACAGGCACATACACATCAAACACACATACAACAAAAACAAAAAATTATATATGTACTTCTGATTTGAGGTGGGACAGGGGGTGTAAGTAATCCTGGCTGACCAAAACTATAGAGGCAGTAAATCGCCAAGTTAGAAACCGGTATAAAAGAGATTAGCTTGAGAGAGTTGTATAGCACTGTAGAACTCTGAACTTATAATGAATGGGTTCCATCAATTCTTATCCTAGTTATTAGACACAAAGCATTCATACAACAGGGCTCAAGTGTATAGTTTGATAATAGCTTATAATATGAAACTGAACTTGTCCCTTCCTTGCTTCAAGCCTCAGCTACATCATTTATTGGTCCTTCTAACTCAATAAAATTAAAAGCTCAAGAACTTGTTTTATAATCACGCTCACTTCCAAACATGTTCTTTTTTTCTAGTTTGAAGTTGATTTACTCATGTACATGCACTACAAGCATTGTGCATATAATACATCTCTGTTTTTCTACATACATGCAGGTGAGTGGACACACAATCATATGTCTCCCTCCATCATTTCTGCCTTCTATATTTTTGAATTGAAAAGGAAGAAGCTTCATCATTGCACTTTTAAAGAGACATGTCAGACATAATGTAAATGTAACTGTAAGAATATTGGGTAGAGAATTTGAGATGACCCAGCATATAATTTTATCTCATTCAATGCTCTTTGGATATATCCATATCTCAGACATTTAGAATTACAGTGGATTCACCACTTTCATTAAATGGATCAGGCAGTGGATTCTGAGCTGGGTTCTGCCAGACAATATTGTGTTCCTTAGAAAAAGAAGGTTCCAGCACTGTGGAGGTTTAGCATCAGCATATAATTGTAACACCACTATGCATATTCATGAAACATCAGAGAAGTCCTATAGAACGTACTGTTGAGATGTGCCTTACCAAGAATTTCCCAAATGTGTTTGGCCAGAAAACATTTTTATTTAGTTTGTCAAATGTTTCATGGAATATAGACTAGCTGACTAAGTCCACATGAGATAAAAGGTCCACATAGAGGACGATTTCTCCTTAGGTAGTTTGAGAAATACAGTACCCAAATAACTTGAGAGTGTTAGAGACACATTGAAAGTAAAGAAGCCTCTCATGACATCATAAACTATCTCCTGTATTGCTTTGACAGTGCCATGTTCTAAATCATTTCTGTGCACTGAAAATGTCCTGCAACACAGTCCTCAATGACACTCAGTAACATACAAGAGTGGTTTCTTCTGAATGGCATAGGTAAAGCCCTCTATGTGCTACACCACAGAGCAGGTCAGGCACCTCGTCCATTTATTTCATGATGGTGAAGTATGCACACAAGTGTGCTTCCTGAATCACTAGTCAACCTCTAATTAGCTGTTTAATGGAAGAACAGCAAAAAAAAAACACTTTCTCTAAACATTTGCGGAGAAGAAATTGTGTTCTTTATGGTATTTGGATAGCTACAATTGGCGCTAATAAAATTCAGCACTTGTCCTCATAACTAATGAAACGGACAAATTTTCAGACACCTTCCTTTCCCTTGATAATTGGGGTTGTTTCATCTAAACACTCTCAGAAGAAACAACTGATACCCAGAAAAATATCTGGCCAAAGCGACTTATTTCCAGAAATCCTGAGCTGTGTACAACCTGCCTCTCAGAAGACACACACCTGTTTTCAATGTATGCAAATATTTTGATGGTGTTTTTGATATCCTTATTATCCTTTATTAGATACATTGTATGAGTGAATCTTATGATGGTATCCCCATTTCCCTCCTCCCTGTCCCCAACGCAATGAGGGCCCTCCTCGGTGGGCATAATAATCAGTCCATGGGGTTAGCCAGGTACCGCCCCACTTATGTGTTTTTGCTGAGGGGGGCAATGTCTCTGAATATTCTCCCCAATCATGACTCTTACAATCTTTCTGCCCCATCTTTCCTTCAGTTCCCTGAGTCATGGTGGTGATTTTTCAATTCAGCTTTATTGTTGAGATTTTAATTGTCTCTGTACTTCTGCTTTGGGTGGGGTTGAATAGCCTTGGTGTCTGTCTCATTGACCTAACTTGGGTTAATTGACTTTAAAGTCATATTATTTAACTTTTTAAACTGTTTTGTTTCTTAGAACATAGTACCATATGTTTCAAAGCTAATGAATAATGAAATGTTGAGGCACATTAACATTTATGCCAACTTAATTATATTAACTATATATATACATATATATATAGTTACATTTATATTATATGTAACATATATATATATATATATATATACATATATATGGAAGAGTTTCTTCAAAGCTTTCAGCACTTTGGTTACCTGTGATTATCACTCACCTTCCCAAAAGCTTTATGAAAAAAAAATTCTGTATGTGGTAAGTGAGCTTTATAATAATCATGAGGATGTACTATTAAAAAACAGAAAGTATTGATTTATTTCTGGATCTCGGGGATTTATATAAGCCAATGAATGTGGAATCAAGCCATTTTAAAAGGAACAAAGTCACTGTTGTTAGCAATAGCTGTCACAAAATAGGTTACAAAACTCAAATCGTTTTAATTGCTTACATGAAAAGGATCCAATGAATCCAGGAGAAATTGTTAAGGCAATGAGAAATATCTGTTCAAAATTCTAGCAATAAAATAATATGGTAGAATAACGTCTGTAAAATTGTTATCTAAATTTGAGAAAAAAATTCAAACAACTTTTCTCCCTAGGCAAGAGGGAAAGTAAAGGGACTTTGGTTAGGAAATAGGTATCAACAACTGGAGACATCATGCTGTCTCTCCACTATTCTGGAGTGGGATGTTGTGAAACCTAATGGTTGGTGATCAGTTCATCATGGTGCCCCTATAAACATGAAAGTCTCTCAGTCACTCTTATCTTGACATATTCAGCCTTTAAAGGAGAGGAGAAAGATTAGGGAGATTTTGAACAAATAACCTTGTGTCACCCACCAGCTGCAAACAAGCATTCCCTAACTAAGTGTTCATGTGCAGGGTTGAACAGATAGGGTATGATCGCTGAGGTGTCAAGGTTTTTCACCCTGTTTTAGCCCTTAATGGGCATCTGAAGCAGCAAAGGGAGAACCAGTACATTCCTGCCTTGGAAAATAACCTAGGTGACCCTTATCATCAGGAACCATACTTCTGAGATGTTATCTAGGGAAAATCTATAAGCACTAATAATATATTATTCTATGTGACCTCCAGCATTAGTGATTTGTAAAGCCAAGGCAAAGCAAGTGAATTTAGAGCATTTGTCTTTGTTACCATACCTCTTAATCTTCATACTA
Organism: Zapus hudsonius; assembly: GCA_004024765.1. NCBI lineage: Eukaryota > Metazoa > Chordata > Mammalia > Rodentia > Dipodidae > Zapus > Zapus hudsonius. The sequence continues at coordinate 27,992 of PVHP010012816.1, forward strand.
CTTTCTAACAGTTTCTGCTCAAAGAAGAGTGGACAACTCTGTCTAATGTATCCACCCAAGTTATCTCAGGGTTTGTTTGTAAGAGTTACACCTAGAATTGTATTTTGACATGCCATTCGGTGATCTTCCAGAAAACTGTCAAAAACTCTAAGACACAAACCAGATCTGCTAGTAATTCCAGAAAACTACATGCCTTTGTTCTTTCAACAAATATCAATTATGTGTCTATTATGTGCCACCTGACTCAGTTTCTAGAAGGGTAAGTAAAGGAAATCACAACCCAGAAAGCCCTCACCATCTAGTATGGAAATCGAGAAGTCATTCCACAGTATTGTAGACAGTTTGACTCTGTGATTGAAGTTGGTGCAGCATCCAGTGGGGCCCAGGTGAAGGACTAAGTGCTTGGAGCAGGCTCTGTCTGTCTCATCAGGGGTTCCCTGGTAAACCATGCGACTATGGCCATTCAAGCAAACAGAACAGCACTTTCAAAAGGAACCAAGAGAAGAAATCAGGTGCTGTGCTGTAAGCAATGTCTGGTGCAAGGAGACAGTTTAGGAGATGAGACAGTTCACAATGGCAGAAAATACCACTTGGGAGTTAAAGGAAAAAGCAGTTGCATGTTTCAGCATACCTCAAGCATCACAAAACCAAAAATGTGGGTTCCACTTTGCACACAGAAGAGCAGTGAAGTGTATATAAAACTAAGAAAATACTGAAAAGGATTCCTTTATTCTAAGAAGTTACAGGTTAGAATTAGGGAGGGATTATATTACCCCCTTTAAACTGCTTAGAAAGAAATAGACCTATCAAATAATTTCTGATAATCTCTGTTTAATCCTTCTCTGCAGACTTTTATGTAAATCTCAGCTCATGTAGAGTTCATTTAGGAACCCAGCTGTTCCCATGCATCTTCATAGACTCTTGATTGTTTCTTGTACTTAATTTTTTTTCTTTAATACATTTCTTTTCATATTACTCAAACATTTAGTCTACAGTAAGATATTACATTTTAGTCATGACATACAGCACTTTTATTTTAGCTTTTTATTTTCACATTACTTCCATTGACATATTTTTGAGCCAAAAACATAAGCACAGTGTGGCTATTTTTATTTCCAAGGAAATGATGCATGTCCCTATGATGGTTGCATGCAGAGCTCCAAAACAATAAATCAGTTCTCCATCGACCACAGAGTGTGTTCAAAGTCAAGGGCCTGAGGTAATAACTTATTTTGTACTTGACTACTACTCTGGGGTACTGAGAACTATAGACATGACTCATTTTGACCAGAAACTGAAATAGGAAACAAATAGTTTCTGCTTTTTTTTAAAGCCCCGGCCTAAACTAACAGCAGTTTTCTAGAGAGCCAACATTAAAATGAAGAAACCATTATTCCACAGAAAAGCATTTACATTTGTAGAATTTACAACAAAGAGCAAAAAGGGAGGTTGCATGTCATTACAGTCCAGCATTTATTTGCACATGTGTTTATATACTCTACATCAGTGCACCACCATCCCCCGTAGGTACTGAAATCCATGGCAGAACTTTTCTAGGGATGGGGAAGAAAGACATGGCCATGGCTCCAAAAGTTCTCTTGTCTTTCTCTCAGCTGTCAGCCTTACTTTCCACCTCTTGTCTTCATCATATCCTCACAAATAGCTTACACATTCTTAGGAGATTATTTCAGAAAATCTTCATAGTTGGCTTATTTTTGAACAGCTTCATGAAAATATGATGGGGAAAGTCCATGGCAACCCAGTAGTTTATTCCTACCTATTCTCATATGCCACAGCATGAGTTACCAATAATCTATTAATAATAGCATCTTCATGTAGACACATGCTCTCTTCTTCCCTCTGGTCCCTCTGCCATCAGCTATGAATGTGTGTTGCCTCTAACACAGACTATGTAAAAATTAATCTTACTCCAACTGATTCAGGGGGTTAATAAGTATATTAAACGTGTTAACTCATTTGATTTTGATATGTGGATGTATATATATTCTTTACACACTTTACACACATACATAATGTAAACTCCACCTACCTTCAAAAAGGGGATTTGACGTGATTGAAATATTGTTATAGAGAAAATGTTTAAAGAAGTAGGAGAGCTGCCTTTTCTAAACACTAGAAAAACATCTGCTTATATTAGTGGTATAACTCTCAAATACCATGTGGTTTTCAATTAGCACCCAAATGAGGCCTGCCTGAGTGCAGCTGGGTCCTCCCCACAGTGATGATGTGGTAGTATAGAGCCTGTTGAGACAGCCCCATGGAGAGTACCATCAAAGCATGGCTGAGACTATTCTGTAGGTGCTTACTGATAGATAGTAGATCTTGGGCTATGGATTTAACTTTTGAAAACTAGTCCCAGATGGTGACTCAGAAAAATTGATGATGAAAAACATAGTCAAAGCAAGTAATGTGGTTATTGGTTCAGCAAAAGTGATCTTCCTCTTCACACTGTGAATGTCCTGAAGGGGAATTTTGTAAGGGCTTTGAGTAGAAGCAACAACATTGTTAAATATTCCTTCAACATAAACACTCCTAATTAGCTATGTTTTAAGGGTCTACTGTCATAAGAACATAAGATATATACAAGTGAGAGATTTTAGTCACATCGAGTTCCAGGAATGTGTGTTCCAGCATGTGTTTTTTCCTTCTGGGAGTTCGAACTCTTTGCAGTCATAGTTGATTATCACAGATTTTAGCAATCCTCACAACCTTCAATAGTAGCTGCTATTTCCAGGAGCTAGAATGAATGGCTAGAGCCATCTAAGGATATGACTTGGAAGTTCAGCCATGCAGCCCTATTCTGAGAATGATGAATAGGGCTGGTTTTGTACCCCCCTCCCACAATCATTATTCTCTAAAGCAATTGGCAGCCATGGTCATTTTATTCTTAGAAAAGAACAGTTTTCAGTAGACTCACTTCTATATCACTTCTACTCTCTGGTTTTATTCAGTAAGTTTCACTACCTTTGAGAGCTAAAATGTTACTCTGTAAGTTGTTGATTCTTCTGCTGGGGCCCCCACTTTCTTACTCAGAAAGTCAGCTTCACATTGCTGGGATGAACATCTAAACCACACACAGTTTATGTGAGGAAGGGTTTATGTTTAGAGATCTGGGGGGGGGGGGAGTTCCAACAGTAGTGGAAAAAGCTGCTTCTATACATCCAAACAGAGTGAAAAACTACAGCAAGCAAAACAGCAGCACCAGCACACACACACAAGCCCGCCAGAGCTCAGACATCTCTCCATATCTGTAGGCTAGAAATTAGATCCGCCCCCAAACACACCTTAGGGCTGAACCCCAGGTTCCTCCCCAGTCCAGTAACACCTCCAGGCTGCCCTAGGCCCAATTTCCAAGTTTAAATAAAACACTTGAGTCTATGGGGGTGCTGTACATTCAAATTATCACAGGGTATATTCCTACTCATGAGTTTGAATGGAAGGCATAGCTACCCTGTGGGTGGCCTTATTAATGGACAGTTTTGTTTGATTTCATTCAGGTATTTTCAAGACTGACAAAGTAAATTTGGTCACATGGGACAAGGAACTTACAAGAGTCATGAAATCAGAGCTGAGAAGATGCTATTTCCCATGTTTTTAAGGACATCTTTATGCTCAGAAGTGAACACAATTGGATATGAAGCCCCCAGTTTCAGTACACACATGCATACAACATGTGCATTTTCTTCCTGGGAGTTAGGGACTATGAGAAGTGTCTGAACTCCTCTACCCCATTAGGAACAGAGTGTGAAGAGAAATCTGGTAACTTTTTCCTTTGGCTGATAGCCCCAGGAGTGAGATAGAGCTGCTATAAAGCAAGGCTTGACCTACCATGTCACAGATGTATCCAGCTAGAATGGTTCAGGCAATAACTCCACAAGAATCCACAACTAAACACGCTCTTTCATTTTATTTTGGATGCATATTTAAGTGATTAAAACCTTTGATCATATTTCAGTGAAGGGGTGAAAAATTCCCTCAATATTGATGTATACAAAGGAAACTTTAAAAAAAAACATGTTTCAGGAAACAACAGTGAAAAAAGGTTAATCTTGCTTTGTACAGAATTTTTAGAATTGAATTGCCTGATCTCTTCCCTCAAGATTTGCTTCTTATACTCACAATAACCAAGGCTGACTTTATTGCAACATCACCTCTGGTGAGGAACCCAACTCTGGAGGAAATTTGCATGGGGATGAACTAATTTCTGGTTTCAGTGGCATATTATCCAGGCCAGCACTGTTTGAGTTTCCAATCTTTTTGTTCATTCAGGCCGTTCACTCATTAGCAATCAGTCAAGCAAGGTAGAATAAGTAGTCATATTAGAGAAATTTATTTTGAATGGTTTGGGGGTGGTGTTGGCTAGCAGGTCAATAATCATAATGTGACTCTTAACATACACATTCAATATTTAATTACTAGTGGTAGGACTCACCTAACTTTTTACTTCAAATGCTTCACATAAAACATTTTTTCCATTTTAAAAAATCTTCATTTATTTATATTCAGAGAGAGAGAGAGAGAGAGAGAGAGAGAGAGAGAGAGAGAGAGAATGGACACACCACCAAGGCTTCCAGCCACTACAAATGAACTCCATATGCATGCACCACTCTGTGCATCTGGCTTTACGTGGGACCTGGAGAATTTAACTCTGGTCATTAGTCTTTTCAGGCAAGTACCTTAACCGCTAAGCCATTTTTCCTGCCCTTTAAACTGTTTTTCATAATAAGCTAGTACTCCAGAAGATCCTAAAAAATAAGAGACAATTAAGAACATTAGGGTGACAAGAATGAAGAAGTCCATACTGTGTATGCAAGCCTCATTTTATCTTTGTAAGCATTCATCCATCAACAATTTCCTGTATTCTGGATATTTTTTTAGATTTGTCCACTTATACAGCCCATGTTATCCTCAAATGTATGAAATCCACGACTCAGTCTCCAGAGTCCCAGAATTAGAGATGTTTGGCACCTTGCAGAGTTGGGTTTTCTTTCCATTAGAAAGGGAATCTGAAGTTACCTTCATATCCTGTATAGTGCAAATAGCTAGGAAATCAAAATTAGGAATGTACTCTAGTTCCCAAATCCAAGTGTAAACAGAATATTATTTTTTTAAATATTTTATTTATTCATTTTCAAGCAGAGAGAGAGAGAGAGAGAGAGAGAGAGAGAGAGAGAGAGAGAGAGAGAGAGCACCAGTGCCACCACCTTGTGGGTCTGGAGTATGAGGGACCTGGGGAATTGAACCCAGGGCCTTAGGCACTGGAGGCAAGTGCCTTAACCTCTGAGCCATCTCTCCAGCCCAACAGAATATTCTTAAGATAATATATTGAGATTTTAGGATAGAGGGAGGGATGAAGGAAACAAGTAATAAAGATGTCACCCATCAGGGGTTCAAATAACTTTGGTGTGACATGCGTTTTGGAGGCTGGAAAATAGGTAATCTAAAACTGGTTTGATTTACAAACTTGGGAGGAGCCAGAGGGGATAATTTTGTGAAAAAGAGAGGGAATCTGAACAGAACTCTTGGAGACATATATTGCATCTAGTCTTTGAGTTCTTTAGACAAAAAGAGAAAAAATTCCCTTATGTTCCTATTTAAAAGTCTGTTTTCTTAGTCCCCTAATCAGACACAAGAAAATGTATTCAGTTTTGTAATAATTCAAATGCTATGCTTGATCTTAGCCAAAAGGAGAAATTTCTCAGGGAATTTGTGGAAGAGGGGGCAGAAAGATTGTAACAGCCATGGTATCCATGGAGAATATCCAGAGACATCGCCCCCCTCAATAAACAAACAAAAAACTGGTTACTTTTTGTTCAATACATAGCTCTCCATCCCATGCACTGTTCCAGCAATCCCACTGAGGAAGGTCCTCAGTGGATTCGCTTCTGGGCAGAGAGGAGGGAAATGAGGGTACCAACAGTTCAGTGTTTCTAATTATTAACAATATGTTAATAAATAACTAAATTAATTTTAAAAATAAAAATAAACAATAAAAATTTCCTTCCCATATTACTAGTATTATTTACTTTAACCAAGAGGGAAAAAGTAAAAATAATTACCAAGATCCAGCAGTCACAGCAAGCTTTTTAAATACTGATGTAAGAGATGGATGGCTTAGTACTTGGGTTTCTAGCAGTTGAAAAGCAACCTCAAGCAATATCACTACAGCTCAATCCCTAGTGGGCATAAGAGAAATATATTAGATATATTGAGTTCGTTGTATCATTCAAAGAAAGAAGACTCTTAAACACATTGATGTTAGCTTCTTCTCACTTCATTTCAATTTTCAATAACCAGTGTCACTACATGTAATAGTTTCTTCATAATGAAACTTCATGTCGAATTGAATTTGTCTTTCAAGTGGAACAAGATGTGTACACCTTCTGAAATCTGATCCCTGAAATATTTTCTTCCAGAAAAAAAATCATATATATTTATATTTCCTCTAAGCAAGAATAATAGTGAAATGAATAATAAAAACAAAGTGTCTCTATTGAAAAATTTGTAGTTTTATTGGCAATATCAATCGTGTCTGGAAAAATACATAATCTGATTAATCAAAATAATTTGATTAATGGAGCTAACCACCTGTAGATGGAATGTTTTTTGAAAGATTTTTTTAAAAACCCACCAATTAACCCTAAGAAGAAGCATTGTGCTGTCTAATCTAATCCCTCAGATGATCAGGAAGACCACAGAAGATTATCAGTGTGACTTGGACTCCTTTCACCTTATCAATGTTGCACTATTTGCACAAAAAGGCTGGGTGCTCAAAAGTTCTACAGACATAGGAACATCCATGTTTATCCTGTCTTAGGGGTATTCAGTATTATGCCTGGATTTGCTAGTTTGGTGTTTAATCACCTCTTTGATAATTTTCCCAAATGAACACAGGTGAATCTAGATAGCTTTTTCAATATATTCTTGAAAGCAGAGAAACCTCAGGGTGTTTTAGTGGTATGCATTACAGAAATTCAGGATTATGAATACTTTTAACAAGTGAGATGATAGAACTGAGGATCCCTGAGGCCTCTGACCAGCAAATCATCTTATTATCCTGGCATGCTATTTAGTCCTATTGCACATGGGCTAAGATGTGCAAAGGGCTAGGAAACACTGTCTTGGGAATTTGAGTAGTGTGTATCCATGTTGACATTGATAAAATTAAATTTTTGTTAAGAAAAATAGAGAGAGGACTAAGACATTTAAAACCTTAATGGTAAGATTTTCTTCAATGCTTTTTATTAGGCAAATCAGCATTTCCCAAAATGTTTTCCATAAATAATGCTTTGAAGAATGTTAATAAGTGTTGTGCAGAAAACAGAACAAATGTGCGCGCATGTGCGTGTGCGTGTGCGTGTGTGTGTGTATCCATGTATGTATGTGTGGTGTGGTCAAACCAGCATGGGAAATGCTCAATTAAATTTTTTTTTCAAAGTTCAGTTTTGAGCCCTTACCATGCTGATGTTCATTAAACATCACTAATCTCTATGGAGAACATAGGTGATTGCTGGATTTCCCAAACCATTTGTCTGTATAAACTTTAAGCCTTTGCAACGTCTGAATCTACTTTGAGAAATGTGTAAGAGTAAACAGAGCTGTCTTGTGTAAGTGATTTACATTCATTAGTGCCTATGTGAGGCTACCAAATTTTGCCAGAAGCAAACCTTTCTTTAGTCAACCAGCTGCTGGCGCATTAAACCAGTGGAAAACACCCCAGAAGGGTATGTCACCAGCCTACCAAGGGGACCATGACACTAAACAATGACACTGTGCAGAGACTCCTCAAATCCCAAGTTCATCCTAAACTAGCAAAATGAACTAGAAAAAAATGGTGCATTGTTGTTCAATAAATTGCGAGAATATCATATCAGTACAGACATCATCCTCTGGAATGTCTATCCCATTGCAGAGTTCTTGAGATTATTACACAATTTTAAACAACTTAATTAAGATCAAATGTACTTGCCATAGAATTCATTGATTTGAAATTTACAACTCATTGACATATAGTATATCTCCAGATAGCTAAAACAATTGCCATCATTAATTTTAAAACATTTCCATCACCTCCAAAGGGAACTGCTTACCTTATAAACTGTCACTCCTCATTTCTCTCTCTAGAAAGCCCTGAATGCTAATCTACTTTTGGTTTATATGGATTTGCCTCTTCTGGATATTTTGTGTCAATGGAATCATACATTATGTGACTCTTTGTTGCATTCTTTCCCTTAGCTTGTTCTCTAGGTTCATTCAGGTCTTGGCCTGAGTGAGAAACAAGCTAATTCTAACAAGAAAATTTCACTAGGGAAAAAAAAACTATTTCATATGTATATCCAGGAAGAATTTGATATCATTTTAAGTACATTAAAAATATTAACACAAAGATAAATTATTAATTGACATCCTATGATTAAAATAGCTCTATTATGTGGATCTTTCTCAAAGTCATCTGACATTTCCCCTGTTTTTTAGTAAGCTAATGTTATGAGTGGTGTTTTCAGTCCTGTTCACTATTCATCCTTCTTGTAAAACAGTGGGGTGTCTATGGTATCACACAACTAATGCTTCCCAACCAATGGTCTTAAGTCCTCGAAGTTTCCTATCATTTTACAAAATATGTTAATATGGCAAAGTCACTTCAATTCTACAGTCATTGTAAGTTTTGCCAAGGTTGAATAGGGATCATTTTGTGTTCATTAGAGCACAAAATTAGAATTTTCATTGCTGCAACTGTAAACACTGTTGGCTCAAAGGATTCAAGCAATTTCTCATAAAATCTGGGAAAACTGACAATGATATTTTCCTATATTCCAGCATATTTTAATTTTTGGAAGCTATTTTCTATTTCTTCTGCCTTGGTGTATTTCATTCAGCCCAGAAGATGAATAAATGATTCTATTTCAAATGGATGGCACTGCACACAGGGCATGAACTAGTGGGCACAGAATAACTTCCCCAAAGCCAAGAAGAAAAAGAATAAAGTATTTCTTCATTTTTCTCAGCTTTAGCTGGCCCCAAGTTTGGCAGTTAGACCTGAATATGTCTGGGAAAACCATCTGGCACACCTACATCTGTTCTCACATTTGTCAATCAGGATTTATCAAAAATCAATGGCTCAAAAACACGAAGCTCTTGAGAGGTGCTAATATGTGGCTAAAATATTCAAATTCAGCACCATTTGGTCCTCATGCAATGTGGTATGATTTTTGGAAATTCTATAAATCTGTTTCATCTTGCTCTCTTACATCCTCTGATAAAAGAATAAACAATGGAAATCAGTTCCTACCTATGTGTTCAGACATTAGAATAATTTTGCCAAGAGATTTTAGATGTCTCAGTGTTATATTATAATGAGCACTCATACATCTTCCAGTCATTGGGATGTTCTCCAAAAAATAAGAGCATTTACTTCTAATTCCTACTCACCATCCATTTTCTTCATCCTTCTGCCTGACATTCAAAGTCAATCACCTATGAAATATCCGTTTCATTCCTCTCCCTCTCTGCCAGCAATGAGGAGATGGCATTCATTATTCATTTCAATGCCTTCTCTTTGCCAAAGTATATTCTCTCGCTTTTAACTCTGAGCAGCTCATTGGCTTTCAAGGGGTTAACAGCCATGGGCAGAGGAACATGTTTATTATGAGAAGCACAGATTTCACTAACAGATTTTGAAGCTGTCGCAAGCAATTGGCTGGCACTGTTTAGTAATTAAAATCCTTTGGCCAGTGCTGTATACATTGTTGCACAGGTACCCCTTATAATGTGCATAGATATGTCTAATATAATAAAAACATTTATCATTCACATACCAAAAACTATAGGGAAGTTAGCCCTCCAATCCAAATTTAAGATGGACAGGATCTGTATGATGTTGGTATGAAATAGACTAGATGATTCTACTTTAATCCAGCCTTTGCAAAGCTCAAGAATAAGATGACATCATTACTATGTCTGGAAAAGGGGGTTTAATCCTTGAATTTGGTGAAAGATGGTTTCTCTAATAAAGTCATATCATGACATCACCTTTATGAGATCTGAGTGTATAAATGTTAATCTCAACTACTGTTGGCAGTAGTTCAAACCCAGCAACATGCCAAATCAAGGAGTATACACTTGTAAGGAAAAGCAGAGCTTGTTACAAATAAAATATGAGTGTGTGTTAAAAATCACAGAATGTATCATCATAGTGGTTATATCTGTGAATTAACAGATATAACATAAAGAATTGAAAAAATTTCAACTACTAAGAAAACACATGATTGTTTGCTATGTAGTATGAATATGTTTACCTTGGAAAGGGTCTTATTCCCTGGGAAGAAATCTACAGTATACAAATATTCCCTGCAACAGAATCCCAAATCACTTTGTAAACCCAAACAAAACCTTATCTGATTACATGTGTTCACAAGGCTTGTGAATATCTAGACCCCAGTAGGAAGGAAATAGCATATTTGCCACAAATAAAGGGAATTAGAGAGTTATTTCTAGAGTTGTTTAACTTTTGTGGAAAAGCAGAATATGTAAAAATGAAATTATATTTTAGACTTTGGCAGTTGATGACAGATTTATAAAGAGCTAATTATATTTCAGACTTCAACTCTATTAACATATATGAGGCATTAGGAATAACTTCAATACAAAGTGTTACCCAAAACATATGTGGGAAGTTTGGTCCCAGATGGTGGGGCAAATCAGAGGGTAGTTGGAGCATGAAGGCACTGATATAATCATGGTTTAATGCATGGGTGGACTTATAGTTTTTGGAATTGTTATAAGGTGGTAGAAACTAGGAGCTTAGGCCCATTTGGAGGAAATACATCATGGAGGGGGGCATGTCTTTGAAGGATAAATTTATTGTTTCTGGTTCCTTCTTATCTGTCCCTTTCCTTCCAGAAAGTCATAAGGTCAGCAGCTTTCCTTCATCATGTCTTTTCACCATGATATTTCATTATTGCCAGTGGCCCACAACAAATAGGGCCATCCGACCATTGAAACCCTAAGACAAAATAAATCTTTCCTCTTTTAAGTTGTTTTTCTCTGCTATTTGGTCACAGTGATATAAAGCTAATACAACTAACAAATCTGCTTTTTTAAAATAAAGAGTCAATTTAATATCAAAAAAAATTACTGTAAGTACTAAATAAATGTTGTAACTCATTATGGACAATAAAAAAAATTACTGTAAGTACTTAGAGTTGTCTTAGGGACTTAATGACCAAAGAGTAAGTTTACCAGATAACAAAAGAAAAATACTGTTAATTTTTAGAAAATTTCCCCTCTATCTGTCTCTTTTCCTCTCTCTATCTCTCTCTCACACACAAATATAATCTTTTCATTACAGTTATTTTTAAAAAGTGAATTTTCACACTTTTAGATTGAATTATGGTAATGACTAAGAAGTATGATCACCTGTATAGTCTGCTTCCATCCCTTCTAGAATCAGAAGAGAGATACTGCATGAACTCCCAGGATCCATGTGGCTCGAATTCTGCTTCATCTATGACTCTTTATCCCCTAATGAGCGGCCTCATGTCAGCAGGAGGAATTAGAGTATGTCCCATAGTTTTTATCCCATAAAGAAACTATCCCAAGGGATCTGTATTTGAAGACATTTTATTTAATTTTTCTAAATAACTTCTCACTCTAACCAAGGCTTATCTGAAACTCACTTTGTAGTCCCAGATGATATTGAACTCACAGTGTTCCTCCTGGCTTTGCCTCCTGAGTGCTTGGATAAAGTCATGAACCACCACATCCAGCTTTTTAAAGATATTAAGAAGTGGAAAATATAATGTCAGCATTTTAAGCTAGCTTATTAAGAATGATGTCTAGCACACAATGCTTAATATTTGATTGAAATGAATGAATAAAAGAAATATTCAAGATAGCCTCAGTCCCTAGAATAGTATTTCTGAGTTGAATCACATGCATAAATTTTCCAAATGATGTTAAGGGGTTCGTAGGTGATGCACCCCAAGCAGTTATTTCCGCAGCATAGTGCTTGCTCGGGTCCCTGTGCTCATGGGGCACTAAGAAGGCTTCCAAAGAATCCAGTTCATAACTGGCATAGATTGCTGATATGACAAGCACATCCTCCAGTGTCTAGGTTCACTAGAGTGCACTAGGTATAATGGCTAAGTTGCTTTGTCTCTCTTTGTCTCCCTTTTCTCAACTATTACATGAGGATAGTACTAGAACATAGCTAATAGGATTGCATGGGGATTAAATGTGCTGATATATGCAAGGCAGTTGGAAGAGTGGAGCAGTTTGAGTGTTTGTTGTGATGTTAATCCCCACACTGTATTCACTCGTTTCAATGGCCAACAATCCAAGCTTGATGTAAGAAGATCTGGATTTGAAATCTGGCCAGAGAACTGTTGTAGGTGCATATTTAAAATCTGTTCAAGCTTTGTTATTGTTGTTTGTTTGTTTGGTTGGGTTTCTTTTGGCAGTGGAAAATATTTCTTTTTATTTTTTTTAAATTCTCAGCCTTAGTCTTTCTATGTGGACAAACACCCATGGTGTATGGTAAATTCTAGATAAATAACTGCTGTGTCAGCTGGATGCAGGTCTCTAGAAAAATAACCATGAAACCAAGCCACAGTTCAGCAAATCTGCTATATCTGGACTTCACTACAGCTAGATTTGCAGAAGTATCACTGCCCATCCTGTGCCTTAGGTAGAGAGGAAGTGTGGGCATGAGAAGCATGAAGCCTGAGCTTGACGCTCCATTTTAGTTTTTAGCTTGCTCTTTTTAGAAGAAAATAACAAAGAATATATGAGTATCTTTTGCCAAAAGCATCCTTACCGCATCAAAACCTGAGAATTCTATTCACTCATTCTCTTCTGGGTTGAAAATGATGAATTGAGATTCTTTCACCCCACATCACATTGGTTGCATGAGTTCCCACCAATGACAATGGTCACCTAATCGCATAATCAGGAGAACGACCCTCCTCCTCAGTCAGATTGCCATGCCTTTTCAAAATAGAAAGAGAAATTGTCCCTTTTACTGAGGATCTATGGAAAATCAATCTCAATGCACAGCTGAGATGGAGATAGCCATCAATGACATGGTTCTAAATGAAGACACAGCATATGGAGAACAGAGTGGAATTTATAGCTCATAATTACAGAGGAGATGCAGTAAATTCCATCTTGCTTGGTGTTAGCTGCAATCCTCTCCTTACCACATCACAGTGTTACCAAATTGCAATGACCTCCTCTCCATTTTCCTAGTGATTGAACCTTGCACACCACTTCAATCCATAGTCATTGATTTTTGTTACTCAGAAGGAAGCTTATTGGTGGATCTAATCGGGTGAGATTTAGAATAAAAGTATCAATGTCATATGGAAAGCATAACTCAGGAATTCTCCCCTGAAGCTCTAATTGAATAGCACAAAAGCATTTAGCTGATGCACTCCTCATAGGCCCATTTCTTTCCAAATATTTTCAGATTCTCTAACCCTGAGACCCAAGTCCTCATATTCTCTAATGATTGTGTTTTAGTTTTGATGAGTTTTAATCATCTGTTTACCTTATAGTTATACTTTAATTAATGTTAGCAGTTTTTATTATACACCCAAAACATTACTCAATATATCCACAGAATTAATAGATTTTAGAAGTAACAGAAATTGGGAACTTGAACATGTACATTTATTAATAACGACTGATGTTATGACTAAGGAATTCTTTAAAGAGTGAATATGACTGTGGCAGAGTCGAAGGCAGGGGATGTTTCCTGGTAGAAACCATGCCATGTTCAGAACGATTAGCTTCATGTTTCCATTTAAAACAATAATTCTTGCCGGGCCGGCGGGGCCGGGGTGGCGGACGAAATGGCGGAAGGCCGGAGCTGCCGTGAGCGACTGGATGTGGAGACCCAGAAGTCCGAGCTCGGGGCCTTGATGAGCACCACGCTCCAGCGAGGGGCGCAGTGGTATCTTATTGACAGCCGGTGGTTCAAACAGTGGAAGAAATGGATTGCATGAAGATCTGAACCGGGTAAAGAAGAAACCCTACTTGGAGCCAAAGGATGCCAATGGGCGGCCACATGAGGTGGTGGCAAAGGAAGCCTGGGAGAATCACAGGCTGAGGAATGATTCTGTGATTGTGGACACTTTCCATGGCCTCTTCAGATCTACTTTGGTTTGTCCAGAATGTACTAAAGTTTCTGT
>PVHP010012817.1:0-42083 GCA_004024765.1 Zapus hudsonius
CACACACACACACACACACACACACACACACACATATACACACAAACCCCTACGCACACACACCTCCCCCACCCCACCCCTAAGCAGCCTATGAGAACTTTGATGAGTATTCAGGTGCTGGGGATGGGTCTCACCAGGAGAGACTGAACCAGATGTCCTAGACTACATGTCATGGTCTCATGTGAGCATGCCTGGTGGGGGGGGGGGGAGGTCCAGAGACTAGCACAATGGGTGGGACAGCAAGTCCCAATGGACAGGCCAGGATCAGCTGGAAGGCTGCACTGGAGAGCTGAGAGGGAGTGTGTTATCCCGCTGGCTGACTGGAAGGCATGTGGCCAGGAAGGGCAGGGATATTGGAAGAGAGGAAGGCAGTCACAGAAGGACACTTGTGGCTCAGACATGAGGTACCTGGAGGCTCTGTTGGTCCTGACGGATGAGAGACAGTAGAGGACCTGCAGAGTAAGGGAACGGGTTCCAGAGATGAGCTGTGAGGCATGGGGAGGTGAGGGGAGAGGAGAGAGCCGAGAGCCAGCTGAACGCTTTGCAAGTTACACCAAGGAAAGAGCTCGGCATGGTGAGTTCTTTTCATTCTCAGAGGTAACCAACAAATGATATGCCTCAGCACCCCAGAATGCCTTTCAATCACACAACACCCCCCATTTGACAGAAATAAATTTTGTATCTCTCTGAAGTTATGTTTCAGCATTTCAGAATATTGGAAGCATTAACTTGGGGAGCCCTGGCAGCTCAGTGAGAGGGAAAGCGAGGACAGCACCCCACATCCTGCAGCTGCAAATTATACAGACAGGTTGGATCCCGAGCAGACAGTCCCTCCACCATTCCTACCGGGATGCTTTCTCCTCTGCTTCCTCGTCTGAATATTACTCATTTCAAGGTTTTGTTTATATTATCTTGAGAGGAAACAAACACGACTTAATTAATCCCACCAAACATTATATTGGAAAAGCAATTATTCCCACCATGTGTAATAACCCATCTGTAGGGAAAATAATCCATTAAGTGTGAATCAACGTGAATTTAAAAACTATTATTAAGAGCAGATCAGTTCCTGGTTATAAGCACCATGATTTTAGCATTTGCCCCTCGTACTTTGTTCTATTGTGTTCTGTGACCTTGGAACCTTAATTCCCAAACAAATCAACATCTATTTGGTAATGGGTATCAAAACTCACAGGTTAGCCAACCAAAGGCTTCACAGTTGAATCCCTTTTGTGGGGATTAGTTTGAATCTGTGATTAATGAGATCGTGAGTCCCCTATTTTGAAATTCTAGTGGTAATTGTAGCAGAGGGCTGCATTTGTTTGCATTTTCAATAAATCCTTCATTAACTGAAATGAAATCTTTTCGTTAAATCACCGCTCATGGTTCCGTTATTAGTGAGCTTTCCTTTCTTTCTGAATTTTCTGGACTATCCTTCACTTCTCTCTGAGTGAGCCAAGCAATTGCTTTGGTCATTGTCATCCCAGTATTTCTGTCTTTCCAACTGGAAGGCCAGTAGCCAGCTCTCTCTCAACCGCACTTGCTGTCTGCTCCTGGGGAGCTCATAGGCTGGTTCTGGGCTGGGACCTGTGGAGCTGAGCTACCTATGAAGATGTATAAAAACAGAGAGTAGTTGATTTTTCAAAGAAGCACCTAGCAAACTTGCCTGGGTTTACATCACATGGCCCAGGCCTACAATTAGCAGCCAGCCCTTTTTGCAAAGCAGTCAGACACATTTGTTAGAACCTTCTGTTAGGCATTTGGGCTGTGAAAGGTATGTGGAATTCTCACTCAAGATAGAGGAGAACATGGGTCCTAGGGTGGCAGAGAGACCCTGTGATTGTCCACTCGTAATGTCGCTCAGAAGACCTGAGGGTGGTTAGGGAGGTGTCATGCAGATAGCCCAGCTTCTGTGAGATGAACTGTGTAACCCCCAAAAGGTATGTCGAATCCTGACCCCTGGTGAGATGATGATGATCCACCAAGCAAGTCTTGATCTTGAATAGTTGTATGAGGTCATACTAGAGCGGGGTCAGACCTCTGGCCACTGACTTGTGTCCTTAGAGGAAGTTTTGTGTGTGGAGTGATGCTCCAAGAATGGAGGGTCACTGGAGATGACAAGGGACAGGAGACAAAGAGTGAGGCAGAGGCAGGGCTTCAGGGGACGTGCGGCCCTGCTGACACCTTGCTTCTGGACTTCCAGCCTCTAGGAGGGTGAGAAGGAATTTCTTGATGTTATGTTTTCTGCAGTGCTGATGGAGGAACCCAGAGCCTGGCACGTTAGCTCATTTCAGCTGTGTTAAGCTTCCATATTGTTATAGCAGCCTGAGGAAGCTAGGTCCCCTCCTTGCCCTGTCCCAGCCCCTTCCAGACACTCATCATGTCACTAGAATGTGGTCTTGGACCAGGAGAGTGTACAGCTCACTCATCTAACCACACTCCATGCTCTCCTCAACCCAGGGAACCAAATCCTGCCTCAAGACTCTGGGGATTCCAAAGATGTGGGTTTTCAAAAGGCAAAGCTCCCCCTTCATGCAGTTCCTTGGTGACAGGGGACGTGGACTCTCTCCAAATCCACTCCCTCCCATTAGTTATGGCCCTAGCAGAGCTGAGACGGGAAAGTGACTGAACTCAGTGGGCTAAGGAAGTACTGCTTTTCCAGAAAGTTCCATGAGACAGTAGCAGCCTCAGCTTTGAGCTGGCATGGTCGTCCCCTGCAGGCAGGGATGAGGCGGCTCCTGCGACTTGCCAGGTGGAGGCCACACTGGCACCTGCTGGCATGTGCAGCTTTGTGACTTTATGTCTGTCCTGGGGAATCAAACCTCAGGCCAACAGGCTTTGTAAGCAGGCAACTTTAACCACTCATCCAGCTCCCAGACACCGCCACCACCACCGCCACCACCACCACCATCATTCTTGTTCCTCCCAATACCCCCGATTCTCTTTCCAGACATGAGTCTCCACCAGCTGTAGCCTGGGTGTGGAGAAGGATGGAAGCAATGTGTTACCCATGGGAGCCCTCAGGGAGATGGACCCCTCTTACCAGTGAACCAGACAAAGGTAGACCCTGGTGGGCCATGTCTTCCAGGGCTGGTGTTTGGCCTCAAGATGCGAAGGACCTCCCCTCCTGTTCACACATGTCTGCTAAAGGATTTGTGCCCATAGTGGGAACCATACCCCAACGCATTTTCTTCTTCCCTTCCAGGCCTTGGGGTGTCTTACACCCACATCTCTAAATTCTTTCAGGTAGATATTTGTCTGCAGCCCTTGGTCCTCTCAGGTGGCTCCATGCTGACTTCTGAGGTCTTGTTCCTTGAGGCTGCCTTCTCAGAGCTGGCCTGCCTGTGACCTCCCCCCACACAGGTACCCCTGGGTTTCCCGTGACCCCCCCCCCCGCAGGTACCTCTGGGTTTCTTGGTTTTGAACTTGGGGTTGAAGTTGTTCTATCTGCTCTTTCTTCCTCGCCATTTGAAGGTGACATCAGACCAGGCGACACTGTGATCCCAGCAGAGCTCTCTGCTCTCCAGACCTTCTAGGCTGTTCAAACCCTTGAGCTGTGTGAGAGAGGTCAACATCATAGCTGTCCTGGGAAGAGGAGCTGACCTTTTTGTCTCAGCAGGGACAACATGAATCTGTGTGACTGGATCTGTATGAAAGCACAGAGACCTACAAAGGGAAGGACTCTGAGGCTGTGCCCAGTTTCCATGGGAGACTGAAGTCCACTCGGAGCTAGCCATGGACCTAGCTTTCAGTGTGGCTTGAATGTAGGGACCAAACTGTAGGCTGCATTGGATCAAAGCTATAACTGGCTTTTCCACTGCTGTTTTCTGTAACAGTATGGTTCTCTCTCTCTCTCTCTCTCTCTCTCTCTCTCTCTCTCTCTCTCTCTCTCTCTCTCTCTCTCTCTCTCTCTCTCTCTCTCTCTCCCTCTCCCTCTCCCTCTCCCTGTGTGTGTGTTAGTGCATACATGTACATATGTAGGTAAGGATGACATTTGTGTGCAGGTGTGCATGAATAGACATGTGTGCAAGTATAACATTTTGGGTAGGTGGGCATGTGCTTGTGGAACCCAGAGGTCATAGTTGAGCCATTTTTACTTTACTTTTTTGAGACACTAAACCAGGAGCTCACAAATTGGGCAAGAGAGCCGGCAAGCCTTATGGATCCTTCTCTATCGGCCTCCCCAGAGCTGGGATCACACACAGAAACTTCAAACCACGCCCAGCAGTCCTTCCTTAAGACCTGCCATTCTTTAGTGATGGTCTCATTGGCCTGTTTCCTGCTGGTGGCCCTGTGGGCTTCATGAGCCACTCTCGTTGGCAAGCCTCAGTACCCAGGGGCCCCTCCACATGTGACAGGATCTTCCTTTCTGGCCCAGCTCATTGCCAAAACCTGTGTCTGCTGTGTGGCATGTGTCATTTGTAGTTCCTGCGACATCAGCCTCTGCACTCGGCCCACCTGGCATGCTGTGCGCCTGAACCCAGGGTGCCTGCCTCTCACAGCACCCACAGGGGCAGTAGGAAGGCAGGCCTGGGAGGGGGGTCCAGGGAATACCACCAAACATTAGGATGGGCCTGAGGGGCACTAAGGAGAAGCTACATGGAACAGCTGCTGCCCCCTGGGGTGTGTGGTGGTGAGAGTCTCAGGCTACAACATAATTCTCTGCTACATCTGCCAGCCTCCCAGTAGATCCTGGAGTTCCTTTCCATGGTTAAAGGCAATTTGAGGACAGAATATATACTTTCCTTCTGAAGAATCCATCATTATCAAGGGAGTAGTCTGTTTGGAAATCATGGCTGGGGATGGGATGCTGAAAGAACCATTCAAACAACTTTGTTTTCTGAATGTACTGCTTCAGGTGAAGGCTTTGTGGTAATGCTGATAATTTCTGGGCACACTTCTGTACAGAGATGTGGCTTTTCCTAAAGCAGTCTGAAGGAGTGTGTGATGGGAAGGGAACGTTTCGAAGTCGGCTTTCTGTGTGCAGCTTGTTGGACAGCTCTGCACAGTGAAGTCTCAGGTGTGAGTCTGCACAGCACTGGCTCTGAATTCCACTTCATGGCTCTTTGAAGCAACAGTGTCAAGTGAAAGTTTTCACAAAAATGATCAGTTTCTGTACTTAAGTTTGCAATAGAAAATAAAAAATAAGAAAAAAAAAGAAAAGAAAAACAAGAACTGAGAGGAAGGGGGCAGAAAGATTGTAAGAGCCATGGTGTGGAGGAATATCCAGAGACACTGCCCCCTCAGAAACAACACACAAAGGGGAAAAAAAACTGGCTACCTCATTTGCTATTCATAGCTCCCTACCCCATGGACAGATCCAGTATGCCCACCGAGGAGGGTCCCCAGTAGGTTGGGAATAGAGAGGAGGGAAATGGGGGTACCATCACAAAATTTTCTCATACAATGGATCTAATTATTGACAATAAAGATATTTGAAAAAAGAAAAATACCACAAAATTAAGTTTGAGTTATGAAACTGATTGAGATGTCAGAACTCAGTTCTTTCAGCTAACTTTGCTACTTAGAAACTAAAAATAAATTCCATGTTCTCATCAAGAAACATAAATAAATAAAGACAGACTAGTTGGCAAGAAGAAGGGATTCAGTGGAGGGGGGGTTTGGGAGGGAGGAAAGGCTGAGGACAGGAGCAGAGTATGATCATGATATTTTGTCTTTATTTAAGTAAGTTGTCAATAAAAAGTTGAAAAACTTGTCAAACCAAAAAAAAAAAAAAAAAAAAAAAAAAAAAAAACCTCCGAAAATCAGGCTGGGTGTGTGACTCAGCAGGTAGACAGTTAGCCTGAGTTTCATCCCCAGCACCATAAAAACTGGGAAGGGTGGAGGAAGTGGAGGCAAGAGGATTAAAAGTTCAAGGTCACCCTCAGTTACTAGCAAGTTCTAGGTGCATTTTGCTAAAGAGATTCAAGGTTAGCATGTTCTTGCCAGAACAATCTCACAGGAATTTTGCAGAAAGCAGGCCAAGACTTAGGAATGATAGAGAATGGGGAATTCTCTCTGACTCACTGGTCAGGACAGCGCTCAGATGGAGCCTTTCAGAGGAGCCTGACCAGATGATTAGCCAAGGAGTGAGTTTCCTTAAGAGCATGATTTTTGTCTAGTTGCCTAGCAGTTTGGATTATCTTCTGGAAAAAGCAAATTTGAAAAAAAAAAAAAAGCTTCAGGTGAGACAGAATCACGTGATCACTGTGTTAGGGAGTGAGGCTGTGGGTGTGGTTGTGTGTACACTATTGGATCATCTACCGAAAGGTCCCATCTGGACCACAGGACAGAAGCCAGCAGGGAAGTTAAGTAGAAAATTCCAGAAGTGAACAATTATTAAGTTTTAAATAAGTTGCATTGCAGCATATTGTTATAATTGTTTCATTTTGTTTGTAGTTATTGATAATCTCATACTGTGCCAAGTTTATCAATTAAGCATGAGGGTAGCTACGTACGCAAGGGTAAACAGTGTGCGTACAGTTCAGTGCTCTCTAGTTTCAGGGGTTCTTAGAACTCATCAATGTAACCATAAAGGGCTTGGTTGCTGTGACAGAAGGAGCCGCAGGAGAGGGGACAATATGTGTGAAGCTTTGGGGACACAAAGCTCACTTCCATGGCACTCGGGACAGAGGCCTGTCCAGGCCTGTGGGCAGTGGAGGGTCAGGTATCCTCCGTTTCCCTAAGTCCAACTCCTGATCTTCCAAGGCTACCCAAAACTCAGCTTTCTGTCACCTGGAGTGAGTCTAGTGGCCTTTCATGTACTTTAGAAAATAAATTCACTTTTATGGTCAGTGAATTTTTGCATTTTCACTAGCTGTATCAAGTAGAAAAATATCAGCCCTTTCCCTAAAGTTTCTTCTATCCACTTGTGGCTTTCGATTCAATTTTAAAGCCTTTTTCAATAGATGGAATTTTCTTCGATGTGTGGTTAAGACTAGAAGTTAGAGGAGCAATTGAAGAAGACCTGCTTTTATTACTATCATCCACCTTAACAATGGGCTGCAAGTTAAACACATAAGCACACCTTTTACTTGCTGCTGGTTGGTGGTATTGTTGGGTTTCACTGACCTGAATGCAGGCCTGTTTGAACTTGCTTCCATTGTCAGCTCTTATATTCTGTAGTCATTCCGTTCCATCTGAAATTATGCTTTTTTGACAATTTCATACAGGTATATATTTTGGTCATATTTACCTCTCATCCTCCTCCCATTCCCAACTCGTCCTCCTGATATTTTCATATGTGGGGTTTTTCAAGACTAAATGAGTTTAATTAGGATTGCTTACATGAGCATGGATGGGGGGTTATTTCCAGGAGCATGGATAACTTACTGTTTGCTACACCACTGAAGAAAATGTCTCCTCCTCCCCCAGCATCCATTAATTGCCAAATTCGGCTCTTCAGAGAGGCCCAGGGCCTCATGATCCCTTCCCCAGCCATGATGGAATATTGTCCGGCCCATTCTTCTGAAGGTCATGTACAGGTAACCAACCACAACTGTTGTGAGGTCACAAGTGCAGCTCTCTGTTATGTTCCAAAGACAGATTTTCCACAGTGTTTCTCCTGTCCTCTCTCTTACATTCCTTCCATCTCTCTTCTTCCCTGATGTTCCCTGAATTTTGGAGGGAGGCATAGATGTCTCCTTTTGGGGCAATTCAATAGTCACCTGTCTAAACTTATTTTTTTTATTTGTTTATTTCCCCAGGTAGGGTCTAGCTCTAGTCCAGGCTGACCTGGAATTAGCCTCAGGGTGGCCTCAAACTACCAGAGATCCTCCTACTCTACCTCCAGAGTGCTGGAATCAAAAGAGTGCACCAGCCTGGCTGAACTTCTTTATTTTTTTTTTATTGTCCATAATGAGTTACATTGTTTAGTGGGCCAACAATGAGTTGTTATCCCCAATTCCTCATTGCCCCCTTCCCCATCACCGGTCAGCTGGATATCCTAGTGGGCCGTCTGTATCAGTCTCTGTGGTAGGGGACCATGGATAGCCCAATCTTCAGCCGGGTTCTCATGACCCAAGTGTGTTGTTACTGAGGGTTGCCAAGTCTCTGATAGTCTCCCCCACCATGGCTCTCACAATCTTTCCGCCCCCTCTTCCATTCAGTTTCCTGAG
Organism: Zapus hudsonius; assembly: GCA_004024765.1. NCBI lineage: Eukaryota > Metazoa > Chordata > Mammalia > Rodentia > Dipodidae > Zapus > Zapus hudsonius. Next base: position 8,118 of record PVHP010012817.1, read on the forward strand.
TCGTGGTGGGTGAGTATTAAGGATACTTTAATGTTGTGAGCTAAGGGGTTTTTGTGTCGAGAATCGTTGGTTTCTATCTCACTGGCTTATCCTGAGTTGATTGAATGGCTGTGGCTGTGGGTCCCTTGTTCATCCCGTCCTTCTCTGCAGGGTTCCATATGGATCCTCCACGATATGACTGTGGTGGCTCATCTCTTGCCAGGATCTCAGCTTTCTGCCTGCGGTCAGTTGGTAGGATTATATGGACCACAGCTCTCTTGCTGTATCCTGAAAAATACAAACACAATCTCCATCGGAGAGTGAGATCAGTATAGGTTAACAAATATACACCATTCTGGATTACCTAGCTTCTATTTTTATCAGCCTCCCCGTCAGTCACTTGCATAGTGCATCTTTCTTGGGAGCCCAAGAGTATGGGATCCAGTGCATATCGCCCTGAATCCCCAGTTCCAATCACGGGTTCCCCCTCACTGAGTGGAATATTTGGCCGAATTTAATAGCTGTTGATTGTCTCCCCCAGGCCCAGGCTCCTCCATTGCACAAGTGCTCCTTTCTTGGTTTGCCGTTCTCTTCCAGTAGGAGGTGTGCTCAGCCTACTCATGGCCGCAGACTGTGTTTCATGTCAGTGCTCTCTGTTTACTCCAGCTGTCGTTGATCAGCTTCCCCTGGCAGCTTGTGTAGTGCCTTCCAGCACTGCACTAACTGATATCTGGGGGCTGGTTACCATTCCAGACCATGAAGGGTCTCTCGATGCTGATCGATGGCATTCTGTGGTTTCTTCAGTAACAGGGTTTTGCCTTAGGCCTGGAGAGGGCGTTCAAGAGCCTTGACAGAATTCTGTCTTGTTTTTGGAACCTCATGGGTCACTTTGATCAACAGCTCAGTGAGGGTAGGAACCAGTGGCTGGGGCCCCGGGGCTGTCAGACTGCTCAATTATTCAAAGACTTAGACATTCTCCCCTACTACTCATGGTGAACTTCTTTAAAAGGAGCTCAGTGATTGTCACCTTCCCAGCTTCTCCATCTGAACCTCGTTCTGCGTACGCACTTTTAGTCATTTCTAAAGAACTCAGTTTGGTTCTTAAAAAATAGTTCTCTCTCTTTTTCTGCACTCATTATCTATTGTTTAATATTGTATTCATTTTTCTACATAAACACAGTGGCAAGGAAAATGGATTTTCCCTAGAAATAGGTTTAGGGTGAAACTTATAGTCTTTGAGATTTATTTTGAAGAGTGAGTTCAGAAAAGCCCTTGGTCCCCAAAGAAGCCAGAGGCTGTGAGCGAAAGGCTTGTCACTAAGGCACTATGGGTACTGGTGAACTCAGGGGCACATGTTCCTGGAAGTCATATAGAGGAGTCCCACTGTGTGTGAACATCAACACATGTGCTTGGTCCTTGAGGGACCTTAGATACTGTGACCCTCAGGCACACAAGCAGGCCTTGTGAGCTATGTCCTCGTGGAGAAAACAAGCAGCAGTGAGTGTGATCAAGCCCCTGACACTGACCTTCAAGAACAGAATTGTATGTTCAGTTGTCTCTAATAAGAAAGGAGTGCAGAGGGACCACACATGAGGTATGAACTGACACGCTCCTTTGCTGTGGCATGTCTGCACTTAGGTATACATTTATCGATCTGTTTCCTCTGATTTCAGTAGTAGGTGGACTGCGGTAATGGCCCAGTAGTTAAAGGCACTTGCTTGCAAAGTCTGACATCCTGGATTATTCAGTTCCCTGGTATCCATGGAAAGCTTGATGTACAAGGTGGCACACACATCTGAGTTCCTGTGATGTGGCAAGATTCCTTGGTTTACCCATTCTCTCTCTTCTTCTCTCTCTCTATCTCTCTCTCTCATAGATAAACAAAAATATTTTTAAGTAATTCTTTGTCATAAGCAAATAAGCAATGCCCCTGACTTTGCTCTACTGAGGGGACCAGGTGGATTGCACCCAACATTCTGGCACCCACATTTTTTAAATACAAAAACTGAAGTTTGCAAGTTTTATCCAGTTAGCTGTTCTGTGTTTGATTGTCAGTCTATGAATTTGAAAACCCCAAGGACCATTGAGTGTCAAGTGTTCCCCAGAAGCTCCTGTGTTTGACCAGTTGGTCCCCAGCTGGTGGCTCTGTTTTGAGAGGTTGTGGAAACTTTGGGAGGCAGAGCCATGCTGGAGGTAGGCCTTGAGGTTTACAGCCCACTTGCCATGCCCTCTCGGCTTCTGGTCCAAGCAAGGACCTCACACTGCTGCACACAGCCACAAGCCTCTCTAACCCTGTGCCTTCCCTGCAATACGAAGACTATATCCTCAAACCACAAGCCATAATAAAGCCTTCTTCCTTGAGTTGTTTCTGCCAGGTATTCGGTTCTAGTGAGGAGAAAAGCAATGAATACAGACAATCAGAAATACTTCACGTACTTCTCTTGAATGGACTTGGGAGCCATGACACTCCACCTAGCGCCAGTTCACAACTGCCATTAGAAGCGTGACTTCTTAGGCTCTCAGAGGGGCTTCCATGGCCCCTAAGAGAGGGACTAGAAATCAGAAACATCTTTGCACTCCTTGCTCTCTCAAACAGACCTCTGTCCCTGGGCCAGCAGCTAGTCAATTTTTTTCTGGCTTTGACACCATCTAAGGAATTTATCAGAAAAATGTGTTTTGTTTATAACAATTACTTTATTGAAAAAAAAATGGATGTGTGTTTGGGGCACTTTTAAATTTATTTTATGTGATAGGTTTTCAACTGTTATGAAACTAAACCCCAAATAAAGCAATGGGGGCCATTAAAATGGAAATCTGAAAGTCTTGATTTCTTTAAAGAAGTTTTACCATAATCTCTCTCTGGATAAGTATTAAGAAAAATATTTACATGTATTATGCGCAAAGTGTAACGGTTACATTAGCCATAATAGAAACGATGCAATACTCCAGTGATAGTCGGGGAATTGGATTAAAAGGAAGACCCATTTATAAGAAAATGTTTTCCTTGTAGTAATGTTAATTTGATATCTCCAGTACATTACTTTGGAAATAAGTATAGGCTTTTCAGAGCCCACCGGAATTGTGCTAATCAGATTTGCAGTACCTTCCAGACTGTCATCAGCTTGTTTGCGTGTATTTTAGGCCTTCCACGGTGACAGCTTTGATGGAAGTCCCTTTTTTCCTTGCATACATTTATGCAGTTTTGTCCCTGATGTGAAGTGGCATTGTAAAGCAAGATGCTATGCTGTCACGTTGTGTCCATGTGTCTGTTCTTAACTCTGCCCGTGCCCTGCAGGGATGCCCATTCTCCCCTGTCAGCCCAGAGGAACTTCCTTTACCCACACACCATAGCATCAGATGGCACCCCTCTGAGAAACACATGTGTAGTCTGTTCAGGCTGTATGCACCCTTCCATGAAGGTAGTCCAGCCATGACTTCCCTTGGCCTGGCAGAGAAGCAGATGGCAAACCCCTCTGCAGCCCTGGGTAGAAATCTGCCCTCAGGGGCCTGGCTTCACCTGGCCGTTTTCCTGGGCAGTAATGAGTCGTCTCCTCCCCCTCCCCCCCCCACCTCAGAATAGCTTATGGCCCATCACCTTGGTGTCCAAGGTCACATTTGGTATGTGCCTTCCCAACTCCAATGGGACATCCTGCTCCCAGGTCCTTTCTGTGTCCACCTGGATTGTTTATCTGCAAGAAGGCCCTCTTCTCAGCAGGGCTTTTACTTTGCTGGAGTTACCAAACATAGACAGGCTCTGTGAGCAATAGGGGTGGGCAGTAGAGACCCTGACTCTCAGTAACTAGTCACAATGAGACAATGGGAGGGCCACTTAATGGTCTGGCTCTATCTGAGACTACATGTGACTTGTGAGTGTCACAGTTACTTTCTGGGACACCAGGTGGATATTTTCCCAGCATCTCCAGGGGAGGGGGCTTTGTTATGTTTCTTTAGCCTCTCCTACTGACCTTGTGCAACCTGCTGACCCTTCCCTGGTGGCATGACAGACACTGAGATCATACCCTGTCCTGTAGTCCTTCTGAGTATCATGATACCTGGTTGGAGCTTCACGCTCCATACTGGGCAGCTAATGACTGCCTTCTTGTTCCTTGTATTGGTGGCAGTCACTTGGGGTCTGTGCCCTTTCTCTGCTTAGACTCAGAGTAGAAGTGACTACTCTTCCCCTAGGTACTGGGTTCCTTTGGCCATTTCCAGTAACTTTCTTATCAGCGAAACTGTTTTTAATCAGAGAGGTGACTTAGAACATTAAAAAAAATCCCCTCCAGATTTTATGTTTCATGTTATAGCAATACCTATCCTGCATTTTTATTACAGTCCCAGTGATGATTGTAGCTAGAATTGGGATTTCCTGGGCATGGGAACCAGCTGTCGATGTATTCCTCATATCACACCTTTGCTCCCTTTTTACTAGACGAAGCTGATGAAGCAACTTGTCCAACATTAAGCAAATTGCCCTGGGAAATGAAGAAATGGGTGTATAACTCCCGCAGTAGATAAACACCAAATTAGTTAGAATAACTGGGTGCTAAGTAAATGGTTGGGTTTCGTTGATGTCTTATTATGGATGAGTTGATAGGAAACAACTTTTTTGACTATTACATCATGGAAATTTGATAAGCCATTTGTTTTACTTAAACCGCGCGTTTTGTAGGTGTCATCAAAGCGAGGGAGTAATTTGTAACAGGCAGTGCATGTAGAAACCAAGCTCGAGGAAGTGTTCTCTAAATTGCTTTGCTTGCAGCTATGGAAGATTGCCGTAAAGAATAATTTCTCATATTGGATTTTCAAAGCTACAGGAGTGGCCAGAGAGCAGGCCAGGGACAGCCGGTGATTTAAGACCATTTAATGCCCCAGTTGTCATGAAATACTAGGGAATAAACTCCAGTGGGTTGCTAGAACACATTACTACAATCTCTTAATGCCCCCAACTAGGAGGCTGATTTATCTCCTGTTATGTCTTATTAGATGGCTGGGAGAAGAAAAGAGAGAAAGGCCGGTCCAAACTCATGGCAAGAAATTGACCTGTAATGAACATGGTACTGGCAGGCTTGAATTCAAGTCCGGCTCGGACCAGGTATCATGTCAAAGGCCTTATTCCTTATAGCACATATATATATATATATATATATATATATATATATATATTCAGTGTGTGGGGTTGTATATGTATGTACACCACACTGTGGTCACCTGTCACCTGCCGACGGGCCCTGCCACTGAGCCATCTCTCCAGCCATCCTCCTGTGTTCTTGAATCAGAAAACACAATGGGATGGTCTCTAACATGGGAGTCTTTTTACTCCGGCAACTTGTGTGGACTTGAGGAGGATCCACTCTGCCTGTGTCCCTCAGAGTTTAAAGATGGAAATGTCTTAAGGACAGCTCGGTGGGCTTGCTGAGACTGGAAGTGTTTCCCTGCTCCCATGATCAAAGCCCTAGTTGCTTTCTCTCCCCCCTAGCTGGGGTGGCCCTTGGTCCTGTGTCTCGCCTGCCATCCTCTCCTTAGCTTTCACCACCTGCCAACATACAGGTTTGTCCTCTGCCAATTGGTGTTCATGCATCTTTTTACATATCATGGCCACCTGTCTGTGTTCCTGGAAGCCTCACAAGGAATCTTGTTCAGTGGGGACATCTGTCTCTCCCCTCAGCTGGGCCTGATCCGGGGCTACAGGCAGATGAAAGCTCTGGACTGCTTTGATCTTCAGCCTTTGCCCCAACTGCTCTCTCTGACATCACACATCAGTCAACCCTCATGCCAGGGCTACTCCAATATCAGACCTCTTCTGGATCTGGCTGCACCATCCCCTTATGTCTGCTAGATACTCCTCCCTGGCCCTGGAGTACAGCACATAGGTAGTGCAGTCTCTTTACCATAGCCCCGACACACATGAGCAAGGACAGTATCCTAAGTGGTTATATCTCCAAAACAAGATCTAAGCAGGTACTGAATGGCAGAATGGAGTGTGGGCGCATGAACAATGTGTGTTCCTCCTGGGTGCCTCCTTTGGCTGAACTTTAGGGAACAGTATGTAAGAAATGGAGAGAAGTGATGATATTTCTGAATTGCACATCTGTTAATACCAGGGACTTTGTCAAGTGAAATATTTGTTTCTTGAGTCAACAAGCTGATGTCTTGTTGTCTGATACTACTGTGGGCTTGAGGGAAGTGGGCCGTGGTCCACGTGGCCCTCTTGGCTATCTTCCGCCTGTCTCCAGAGCGCTTCTGCCCTTTTCTCTTTTCCTTTTAGAGATATGGCCAGCTTCTGCGAGACAGGGAACTGACTCCATAGTACAAACCTGTCATGCTTTGGCTCTCACAGGCTGACTTAGAATGTGTTTGTGTTTATACAGTCGTGTGTGTGTGTATGTGTGTGTGTGTGTGTGTGTGTGTGTGTGTGTGTGTGTTGGCCTGTCTCTGTGAGAAAGAGAAAGAAAGAGAGAGAGAGAGAGCTTTTCCTAATGTTCATACACATTGAGGTTTTGTTTGGAACAGATTTTTATGGGATGCCTTTTACTTTTATTGGGGAGCTCTGCATCCTTCCAGAGAAAATGACTTTTTATGCCCACAAATATTGAAGTGAAATATTTCTCTTAACTCAGAGGCATCCGTGTGTGCACCTGTTTTCACACTTGGACTGATGAGCTTGCTCATGACACGCTGTTCCTCCAGAGACCTGAGTTATCCTAATGATGCCTATTTTTAGTGAATTCTGAGAATTCTGAAAACAAGGAAGAGCAGGCATGGAAATGCTATTCTTTGGGGTATGAATGTTTAGTGTTGGACAGGATCATGTGTGTGTGTGTGTGTGTGTGTGTGCATTTGTGTGTGTGCACACTTGTACTTGATCTGTAGATCATTTTCTTCTCAATCACAAGGTGAGAAATGAATCAGACCTGAGTGGTCTCAGGGAAGCGGCAGATGAGCTGCACCTGATTTCTGAGGACAGTGAGCCTTGGGCAGAGTCCAACAGGCCAGTGTCGATGTGAAAGAACTGAGTTCAGTGTGAGTTGCTGGGAGGCTGACTGGCCTTGGGGCTGCTGTCTGCCCCAGCATCATGAGTGGAAATGGATGCAGGGATCATTCCTGTGATAGTCCATTCTCTGCACTGTAACTGAATACCAAAGCCCCGGAGCTTATGAAGAAAGGGGTGTCTGACTCACTGGAAGGTTTAAGAGCAGCTCAAGGCACCATGTGAGATCCTTGCAGGCAGGCACTCGCTGCCACCTCTGTCCAAAGGTGGTACTGGGCCACACAGACACAGGTCCTAGACATGGTCTCCCTCCTTCACGTCACCGTGCTGGGCTGGGGAGATGACTCAGTCACCAAAGTGTTCACCATGAAAGCATGAGGATCTGAGTTCAAAATTCAGAACCATTGCTTTTTTTGTTTGTTTTTAAACTTTATTGACACCTTCCATATTTACATACAATAAACCATGATGATTCTCCCCTCACCCTCACTTCCCCCCTTTCAAATCCACCCTCCATCATATCCCCACCCCCTCTCAGTTAGTCTCTATTTTGTTTTGATAACATCATTTTTCCTCCCTTTATGGAGGTCTTGTGTAGGTAATGTTGGGCACTGCAAAGTCATGAATATCAAGGCCATTTTGTGTCTGGAAGTTTGCGTTGTAAGCAGTCCTCCCCTCCCTTTGGCTCTTACAATCTTTCCATCACCTCTATTGCAATAGACTTTTAGCCTCGGGAGGTGTGATAGAGATGTCCCAGTGCTGAACACTCCACTGTCATTTCTTCTCAGCACTATGGTGTCTTTTGACAAAAGTGAGAGTAGCATTATTATATGGGTATGCACATTTTTGCAAAAGGTGCTCATAAGGCAGTTTTATGGACATAATACATGCATTTAGCCAGACAACAGCAGGCATTACTCCCCTAGGGCTCATGACCTCCCTGCCATAGGCTTTTGGCTAGGTCCTCAGTACCAGGTATGTATTTCCTTCTCTGGAGTGGGCCTCCAGTGCAATTAGAGGGTGATTGGTTTCCCCATAACAGAGGTGCCACACTGCATGTTGGTACATTTGGCCTGGCTGTCCAGTCTTAAGGTTTGCAAGGTCCATTTCTATTTACCACCACTGATGACTTCTCTCTCCCATAGGGCTGCATGCAGCCATAGCTTTTTCCAGATTTCTGTTAGCTGGTTAATAGGGAGGAGGTTTCCAGCTCAGCTCCAGCTTGATTTCTCAGTGACCTGCAGCCCAAACCTGTGTAATATTCAGCAATGGGGTCTTCCCATCTTGTTCTGGTGGGCAACCAAGAACCTTGGCAATGACCTGTAATATTTTGGGGGGCCTCAGGAACCTCCCTGGCCAGCAACTCACTGGAAGGTACCCCATCTGTGGCACTGAAATTTTTCTAGTGATAATCTATGGCTTCTGGTTGTGCCATTATCCAGAGAAGTAGGTTTCCATATGACTTATTCTAAATCTCTTAAATTTTAGTTAACGCTCTTCTCACCCTTCCTTCACTCAATCCTTTCCCCTGACCCCACTTAGGCCATTGCACCCACAGTAGTCTGATCATTTACTGAGGCCAGCAAGCTAGACAGGGGCTGCAAGGGTGGGAGGATGGGGAGACTAAGGGGAGGGTATTGTATATGTGCAAGCAAATGATAAGGGTTTTGTTGTTGTTGCTGATGATGATTTTATTTTTAAAGCCAGGTATGGAGACCTATGCTGTAGTCCCAGCCCTGGGGAGGCAGAGACAGGAGGGTTCCAGGATATCACTGGCCATCCAGTCTAGCCTTATTTACAAGCTTCAGGACAGTGAGAGACCCTGCCTCTAATAAAAGGTAGATATTGTTCTTATGATTGACATGCAAAGCTGTCCTCTGACCTCCACACATCTGTGCACACATAGAAATAAGTCTGTGGGCTAAGGAGCTGCCCTCACAGCCTCAGTAAACAGGTCCCATCTCTAAATATTTTAGTTAAATTTGGCTTCCTTCTCTGAATTCCTCTCAATGGAGGATAAATTTCAGCATGGTATTTTGTAAGAATACTCAGAGTATAGGAAAATCATGTATACCCCATCTCCAGCTTTAAATGTGTGTTGAAAATTAGGGGTCACACATGACAAAATCCCCACACCTTCAGGTCAGGAAGAGCAACCTGGACCAGAAAGTACATTCAGGGGAGGCCATTGTTCATAATGTCAGGGGCACCGGTAACACACATGATGGCAGGGGACACTCATGACTTGAAATAATCAGGGGTCACTAACATGAATAAACACAACGCAGGAAATGTGTGTGCTCAGTGCCTGGGTTTTCACCTGGTGCCTCCTAGAGTTGGGAGATCAAGGTGCTCATTGGCTCTGCTCTCGAGGTCATTAGCATTCAAACAGTGATTGACACAGATGAACATATGTATCTAGGCCATGTGTAAGGTTGTGTTGTGTGACATACATGTGCAGTGAAGCGATAACTTCTGTTAAATGAACTAACACCTCCATCTCAGTCGCATCTTCCTTTCTTGTGTGTAGTAAACATCAGCACGAGCCCAGCACATAGTGTCTACTGTGAACTTTCTTATCAATCAAGGCAGACATTAGCTCTGCAGCGTGTTCTACCCACACAGCTGCATCTTTTCAGTTTGTGGCCATGTCTCCCTCCTTCCTCCTCCCTTTGGTAAAATTTGGGGGGAAGAATGGGGGTAGACTACTAAAGCAATGATAAGACATTGTAATTAATACTGGTTAGATAATAAAAGGTCACATTTGGCTTTTTTTTTTTCTTCTAGAAATGAGAAATGACTTGGAAAGCTAGAGGTTGCTGAGTTGTTTGACTAGGCGTTCGGATTTATTTTGAGTATAGTGTGTAAAACTTGGGGCTTTTCTTGGCTTCTTCCACTGCACTATGTGAAGTCACCCCATTGGAGTTATTATGCTTGTGGTTCATTAGGACTGTTTTGGGGGGACTCTGTGTGATTTTTGAAAGAATAATGGTCTTACTTAACTCAAAGGTACGGTGTTGACACCAGGAAGGCCTGAGCTTGGCCCATGGACCGGCATCATCTCATAGAAAACTGATGGGCAGGGCTGGAGAGATGGCTCAGTGGTTAAGGCACTTGCCTCCAGTGCCTAAGGCCCCCCGATTCAATTCCCCAGTACCCACATAAGCCAGACCCACAAGGTGGTGGCCCTGGTGCTCGCTCTCGCGCTCTCTCTCTCTCTCTCTCTCTCTCTCTCTCTCTCTCTCTCTCATATATCTCTGCTTAATGAAGAAAAAATAAAAATAAAGAAAAAGAAAACTGATGGGCAGAGAATGGGGGAATCCACAGAGCAGGGTCTGGCACCACCAACCAGCCCCCACCCAGCCCCACACCCCTGGTTCATGGGCCCCATCAAATTATAGCCCTGTGTGTGGGCAGACCTACCCTCACCAAGAACACAGACTTCCCCAGAGCCTAGAAAAATATCAGCATGGAGCACTAAGACACCCTCCAAATAATCAAGTATTTTACCCCAAACCTTGCTCCCTGGGGCCAACTGTCCTTAGCTAAAATAAGCTGACTCTTCTATGTACACACTTGTATCATTTTTCTGGATTTTTCCCCAAAACTTGACAGACCTTAGTAAAGCTATTTTGAAACTTTGCTGACAATTTTTTTTTCTGAGCCCACACTGTGTATTTTAGGCATTCAGTATTAACTCTGTGACCTCATTAAATGCATATTTTTGTTTAAGCCTGTGGGCATGGGTATAAGGACAAGCACTGTATTCATATTCTAAAAGCAAGTTAAAAACAACCCCACCTATGGGCTAATATCTATGCATGAGAATTTGGATTAAAAGAGAAAGGCTTGGGTCCATTATAGCCTTTTACACAAAAAATATTGAAACAATATTTCTTTTTTTTTTTGGAATTATTGTTATACAACAAAATTGGTTGGTTAAAATTATACAGTTCTTTGCAGTCTTCATTTAAGAAGTCAACCTCCGCCCGGAGTGCAGGTGTCATGAGCCCCATGAGCAGTTCTGCTCCTGAGCTCACCGGAAGCAATTTATGTATAATTCCAGGACTCACGGTGGCATGCGTGAAGAGCTCTGGATTCTAGCTCATATCCATCCTCTGCTCAGTAGTGCAGGAGAGTCACTAACATCTCCCACAGCTGTTTAGTGCCTCTATTGAAGTTTGCACTGAGATAATGAACTCAGTTCAGCTTTGAAAAATCCAAGGACATCAAGCCTATCTATACCTACATATTCTAGGTGCACCACTCCTACACTGCTAGAGGCTCCTGTTCTGTCCTGTCCTGGGTATCACTGAGAAGCACTTACCTTCTTAGTAGACCCCAAGGCATTTAAACAATAGCAGCCACTATGCTGCTGGGTTCAAGGTGGTTAATACCAGTGGGATTTGCAGCCAGACTCTCTAACTTCACTATGTGAAGGATAGGGCGATGTGGCCTTGGGGTCCTAATCAAGTCGTTATGTTGAAGGAAAGTGGCATGCTGACAGCCTGTCTGGGGACATTCCTTACTCCTGATTTCCCTTCTCTTTCCCCACATTAAAATAGGATTCTGACTAGGTCCCGCAGCATCCTAGAGGAAAATGATACATGAGTGTCTGTCATTCTCATCACTACTCTGGCTCAGTCTTTCTCATTTCAAGGGGGTGCTGAGTGCCTCCCAAGAGCCAGGCAGCAGGCCAGGTGCTGGGGTAAAAGCCAGTCCGAATGGGTGTGAATTGTGTGTTTAGGTCACTGTGTTCAGGTCACTGTGTTCAGATCACTGAGCATCTTCCAGGCACCTGGACATTGCTCACAAACAGCATCTGTGACCTTGGCCCCCTGAGGCAGAGACGGGTGGTTTTACAGAGGGCTGAGAGAAGGGAGTGGATCAGGGATGGCTGGGAACTGAGAAGTCAGAAGATGTTGACCACGTGTGCTGGAAGCAGGAGCAGAGGTGTGGGCAGATCCGGGCAGAGCATGGGGAGAATAGTGAGCTTCACACTGTTTATCCTTCCTGTCCGTGTGTCCAGTCTTGAGGTCACCTCTGATGAGTAGTCTCCTTCCCTACTCTCCTTGGGCAGGAGTGGCCTCAAGGTGCTGGCATCTTCTAACATTACAAAGTGCTTTGGCTATCAGTGGACATTGGTAACAGACCCTGTTTTTAAGAGGGACACTGATATAGTCTTTGTCTTCACGGAGCTGACCTACCACTTGTGAGGAAACTTGGGCAATGGTCCAACCAACTAAGTAATGGCAGCCACTATTAATGTTATGCGGATAAATAAGTCAAGCATGTCCTGGGATAGAGGGTTCCTGGAATGCTCAGGAAAGTGTCTGCAGAGATCTGGGAATGGGGCTTTCGCTGGCCAGGGACTGGACTCTGGAGCACTCCTACCTAAGGTTTCCTGCAGAAGCTTGCTCGGGCGTGCTGATGGGCAGGAAGATGCCTACCTGCCTCCTGCATTGCACAGACAAATTTGCCTTCCTTAAGGATGCCATGGGGGAAGAAAAGCCAACAAAGATAAAACCAACTCTGATCGCCAAAGGCGTGTGGTGCGAACACCGATCACATCAGTTAGAAAATTGTTTCCATCCCGGATTTGCTTTTCCTTTAAATAGGACATTCAGTCATAGCTTCACTATAAAATTGATTTATTGTGTGGAAATAATTTCCGTAGCAGGGAAACTAATTTGATTGTGTAGCATAAAGAAAATGTATGTGGGACAATGGGGAAGAACAGAGCCAAAATGAATCCAATATATTTTAATCTCCACAATACAGATTATATTTTCAATTAAGAAGCTTAACTTGCACGTGTTCGGCTGGAGGGAGCTTCCCCGAACACTCCCGCATGTATTTGTGATAATAAGTCATTTAGCATTAAGAAGGTAGACAGACCACCTCCTTAGCCCATGATCACCCAGTTGCCTCCTGTAATAGCAAAGTCAATGCCCACATTTGCTATGGCTTTCGTTGGGTAAAGAGCACAGTCTTGGGAGAATTGGAACTATTCTTGGTGAATAGGGCATTTTGACTCTAATAAGAGATGCTCAGCTGCTTTTGCAAATCCATGACCAGGTTATGACTTCTGGACTGGATGTGTCCTGGTCTCTAGAATGTTCCCCAGTAGCTCTGTGTTATTACTCCATCTCCAGGGGCTTGGCAGCCAATAGACTTGCTCAGTGCCTGCTTTAGGCTGACCTTGGATGTGCTCACTCACTCACTGCCTTCTGGACCCTGAGATGCTAGCCCTGGCCCACTTGCCCCAGGACTCATTTCTCTTACGCCAACTGTGGTATCCGCCTCTGGGCTTGGGACACATGAGTGGGTGAGACAGAATAACAGAGACACACAGCTCCTCACTCAGTCCATCTCAGTGACTGTTCTCCTCATTGCAACTGAATGTCTGACAGAAAGCCACCTAAGGGAGGAAGGACTTATTTTAGCTCATGGTTGAGGGACCAGTCCTTCAGGCTGGGGAAGGCATGGCTGCTGGAGCATGTATCTTGCTCTCATCCCAATGGATCAGGAAGCAGAGACATGGAAATGCTGGCTTCAACTGGACTTCTTTTCAGTCAACCCGGGATTCCCTGGCTCTCACATTCCTCAGGCAGGTCATCTCTGGAAGAGCCCTCAGGGACACACCAAAGGCTGTGTTGGTGATGCCCTGGTGTGTGTCTTATTCTAATCACATTGACAATGAAGATTAACTAGCACACAGTCCCTTCCCGTTTTCACTTCCAATACCATTAAAGACCCAAATAGATGCCAGCCCGAGAGAGAGAGAGAGAGAGAGAGAGAGAGAGAGAGAGAGAGAGAGAGAGAGAGAGAGAGAGATCTGGAAGAGCGGAGGCAGATGTTGGTTTAAAGTCTATTTTGAGCACTTCCAGAGGCGGACTGGAAAGCACAGTCCGGCAGAACACAAGAGCTGGTGCCAGTGAAGAGCAGTTGTGTAAGAGGAGCTGGTCGCCCTGGGCTCCCTGGCGCCCAGCCACGTGGCCAGAACACGTCAGGTCTGATAGCATCACATCAGGCAGTGGGGATTGGGATGGGGAACCAGGAACAAGGTCAGAGCACAGGAAGAGAGTGGACTAGAAACCAGGGAGGAAGGAGCTCAGGCATGCCAGGGAACAGTCTGGAGCCTGGGATGTGGGGAGAGAAGTGATGGTAATGAGGGCACCAGTGATAAGGTAGCAATCCTTTAAAACCTGGCTAGGCTGTCATTCACTTGTTCTAGAAATATCTGTTAGGTACTGAAGCAGATCTGTTCGGGGCGCAGCCCCCCCCCCCACTCCCCATCTGGGACTCTACAAGGCCTGTAGGGATCTTCCTTTATAGACTGGCCTTTCTCTTTCAATTTCTTCAACTTTAGTACATTTTTCAAATGTGCCCTTGACCCCACGCTCACCCCCACCCAGCCCCTTTACAGCCAGACTGCACAGATCTGCTTCCCTCCCATAGTTGCCGCCCCTGCCTCCCCCATCCTGTTCTCAACATCTGTTCCACTGAAGTTACCAGCGACATCCCTGTCAGTAAGCCTGTCATCATCCGCTCCAGTCCTGGAAGCGGCTTGTGGCATCTCCTTTTTCAAATACTCTTATCCCCCTGCCTCCACAATCCTGTGATACCACATTGCCCTGGTTCCATGTGTCAGTGTATCTCTTCTGTCCACTCTCTTCCTCTCCTCCTTCCTCCCCTCCCTTCTTCATCTCCTTCTTCTGCCCAGAATCCTGGGGTCCCTTCCAGCTCTGTGAGCAGTTAGTCTTCCTTTTCCGACCTCTTCTAAACCCCTGTTTGGTGTCTCTTGTCCACTCCCAAGGATTTATTTATAAGTAAGTTCAGATCACGTTCTAAATAGCTCTCCCACTCTTGACCTTTCACTTGCTCCCAGACCCTCCTGGCACCTAGGGTCCCAGAGGCTGACACAGGCTCTTCCCCTCTACCACAGGGCAGGGCTGTGGTCCTCGTCTGTGAATGGCCCCTCCCATTTAGTACCTCTTCCTCTTTCCAGCCTCCTGCTTTTCCCCTTCCTCACTCAGCCCTTCATGTCTTCCTGACCAGCAGAGTTCCTGGTGCACACATTGTCATGGTTTGATCCAGGTGTCCCCCACAAACAAATGAATGTGTTCTGATAGATCAATCCTC
The DNA here is from genome assembly GCA_004024765.1 of Zapus hudsonius. Lineage (NCBI taxonomy): Eukaryota > Metazoa > Chordata > Mammalia > Rodentia > Dipodidae > Zapus > Zapus hudsonius. The sequence goes on from PVHP010012817.1 coordinate 23,230, forward strand.
AGCTGATGGCAGTTTGGGTTTTACAACCTCGATGAAGCTGTGTTGTTGGGGGCGGGCTTATGGGGATTATAAAGCAGCTCCCCCTTGCCAGTATTTGGCATACCTTTCTGCCGCTGTTTCCAGTGCTGTGGCAGAGGTGATGTCCACCCCTCTGCTCATGCCATCGTTTTCCCTGCCAGGATGGAGTCTCCCCTCGAGTCCGTAAGCCCAATAAACCCATTCCTCCACAAGCCGCTTTTGCTTGGGTTCTTTCTGCGCAGCAACTAGAAAGGTGACCACAACACACATGGTGCTCAGTCTCCTTGAATAATGAGTGGGAGAGAATGAGAGGCCAAGGAAGGTGGTTAAGGCATGATGGGAAAGCTTCACAAGCTGGGGTTCATGGATCAAATCCAGCCCTCGCTGCTGTGTGTGTTTGAATAGTTTTAAAGGGATGAGGGATTCAAAATAAAAATATTTCATGGCACATGAAAATTACATGAAATTCAAACTTTTAAGTAAGTTACACTACACACAGTCACACCCACTTACCTGCTTGGTGTCTGTCCCTACTTTTGCACTAGGGTTGAATAGTGGCAACAGAAACCATCTGCCTGAAAGCTGAATCTCTTTACTCGCTGTCCCTTTGCAGAGCAAGTCTGCTGGTCCGCAGACTAAATAAAGCCTTCAGTATAAAAAGTGCCGTGCCAGGAAAAAGCATGTTATTCACATGCTGTGATCATTAATGATGCTCAACCACTCTGATGTTAACTAAGGATCCATGTCTAGGTTGGAGATTACAGAAATGGCTCACACGTGGTTGCCTGCCTTCCAGAAGAAGGGCTCATGACCTCAGAAGAGTGGAAAGAAGACACGCAAGGGGCCGCAGCCAGGGGAGATGCCATATTGGCACTTTGTTCTTGAGCCAGACTTAGAATCATCACATGGTTGTCTTATTCAATGGGCAGGCAGAATGAAGTGCCCCGAGGAGTCCCAGGTCCTGGGAATGTGATCCCTTATGCCCAGGGGTGTTAAGGTTGCACATGGAATGTGGGAATCCTGTAGGGATGGGCAAGAAAATGGATTCTCCCAGAGAACTGTGAGAAGGGGTGCTCTTCTGGCTCTCTGACCTCTCGGAGCGCAAGGAGGGAGTGATGACCATTACAGCAGGCAGGGTTCTCATACATGTGGTGATAACCGTTACAACAGGCAGGATTCTCATAGACGTGGTGGACGATTACAGCAGACAGGATTTTCATACATGTGATGATAACCATTATAGCAACACAGGATTCTCATACATGTGGTGGTAACCCTTACAACAGGCAGGGTTCTCATACAGACAGGAAGATCCCAGGGACCCCCCCTGGAATTTTGTTTAAGCTAGAAGTGTTAGGATAACCTTGTACAAAAAAACCATGCTGGATCTCCTTTTGGTGTCTTCCATCTTCTCTCTGTCCTTGGAGGGATAGGCAGGGAGGGACTGGGGACTTTCTGATGTCTGCCTGCGGTCCTCATAATGTATTTGCACAGAGCAGGACTGCTGCGCCGGCCATTGATTTGATTTGTGTTTGTGGATTTGTGCTAACTAGCAGTTTCATTGGGATTTCCTTTATCTCAAAATAAAGATGCTGTTAGATTTCGTGTAGCCTTGCAGTTTTGATCTTGCTTAGCCCTGAAGGCAATGGAATGACTCAGCCTGGGGAACAGAAAAAAGTATTTATTTCCTCCTTTCTCCCTTGGCTCATTAAAGGGGTCCTCCCAACCTTGCTTGGTGCTCCTTGCTTCTCAATGGTCCTCTGACCCCTTTTAGAGTGTCCAGGGTATGGAAAACAGAAAACACTTCAGCCTCATGGATGCTGTACCCCATGGCTGATTCAGACAGTGTGACCAACCCCAGGTGCTGTAGATGTCACACAGTCATCCCATGTTCTCCCAGGGATCCTGTAGAATAGTCAAACACTGACCTTCAAAGTCACCTCAAACAGGTAGAAGGCCAGCCTTCTTCATCCCAGACCTTCTAGTTCCAAGGCCTCTGCCTGCATTTGTAAGGGCAGAAACTATCCCACTCCCTCCTGGAGTCCTGTGGCCTTACTCATTAAACTCAGCCCCACACTCATGGTGCCCACCAGAGGGTGACAGCTGCAGTCAGTGCATCTCACAAAGCTGGCCCACCAGTCAGGTGTATGAGGTCACAGCACCTTGTAGAACTGGGCTCTTGGTCTATTCAAACTTCTGTAACAAAATCTCAAGAACTGGAGGCATGTTAACAACAGAAATGTATTTCTCATGGTTTGGAGGGTGGGAAGTCTAAGGTCAAGGTGAGGCAGACTCTGGTCTGATGATGTCATGTTCTGGTTCATGGATGCCTTATTGCATTTTCACATGGTAGTAAGGGTTTGGGAACTATCTCAAGCCACTTTCATCAGGACCCTAATCTCATTCCTAACCTCCAGCCTCAATGAGCTATTCACCTCCAAATGCCCCTCTACCTAAAGCTGTCACCTTGGAGGTGAGGATATCAACATCTGAACTTGGGGACACTTGGCATTGAACTTGGTGTCTGCCCCAGAGACTCTGAGATCCTTCTCTCTTCCTGTCTGCTAAGGGAAGTTAAAGACAGTCATTGTCTCACCATCTCTCTGTCTCCTCCACAACCCTCCTTTCAGTTACCCAGAATTGTAGGCTGAACCAACCATGGAATCTTCCTGTGTTTGAGCAAAATACATGTAGCTCCTTCCAGCCCAGCCAAATGCACCAAAGCAAAGGCATGTCGTTTAAATCAGAGACAGAGGCTGGGACTGTAGCTCCATTGCTTGGAAGCCCTGGGTCCCATCCCCAGCACCACGTGCACCAGGTGTGATGGTACATACCTGTGCCCCTCCCACTCAAGAGGCAGGAGGATCCAGAGTTCCAGGCTATCCTTGGCCACATAGTGAGTCAGCCTGGGATGCAAGAGAGCTTGTCTCAGTCAGTCAGTGAAGAAAGTGTGCTGATGCATCTTCTAAAAGGCAGAGTGCTCCCCTCTGTTGTGGTACCACCAGCAGTTGGCTAAACCTCTGGAGTGCTCTCCGCTAGAGAGTATGGACTTCAGCCCCTTCTACCCACCTATGATCTGTGAGTGAGCAGGGTGCTGGTTGGGGCACCAAAGGAAGGTGCAAGAGTTGGCTTACTTCTTACTGCTGCTTAGGGACTAGGTCACCTGGCATGTGGGGGAACTTTCTTAAGCCTTTATTTCCCACTAAAAACTCAGGGAGCCTGTATGAGAGCTTATGTTTGAGCTCTGAGCCCAGCAGGTGGTATGCAGAATGACCTCAGAGCTTTTCTTCCCCCTCCAGAACAGAGCTCAGCAGGTAGCATGCAGGGTGGGCCTAGAGCTATTCTTCCTCCTCCAGAACAGAGCCTGTTCCTCTCCTGGGTATATCTCCACATCTGACCCACTGTTCAGCATTCCTTTCCTGCTGGGTGGTAGGTACCAAAGCCAGCTGGCAATAAGCCACTCAGTGTGCTTCAAAGCCTGGCACCATTGCTGCAGGATTTGGGGGGGGGGGAGTAGAGAAAAAACTAGCAGGAGGCATCACACAGAGTCCTTCTTGATCTTGGGAGGTGGGAGTGTATGCTGTCCCCAGTGGAGCTAGTAGCTGTCAGTTGTCATGGGATCAAGAAACAGCTGATTCCCAGGAGCCCCCTGTGGGAAGAGAAATCTGCTTCGGGTGTCTTCAACCTCTGGCTTCAGTCCCTGGCTTCAGATGACAGGGAGATGGGCTGAGCAGAAATCACCACCACAAATTCAGTTGACAACCAAGTACCAGCCCATCCCCTGGGAAACATGAAGAGGCCTCACTGTCATCTGCCTGTCATCTCATCCTTGCCACTAATCAGCCATTCATTAAAGTCCTCTGCCAATATCAGAGCTCAGACACATGTGGAAAGCAGATTTACTCAGGGGCAGATTGAGGAGACAGCCTTCATGTGTCCCCTTCCCCCAAGATTAAGCTTCCTACTTAAGTCTCCAGCAGGCAGAGCCCTGCTGGAGGAGTGTGTCACTGGGGGCAGATCTCGAGTCTAGCCCTAAGGTGTGCTGAGAGCCAGCTTGAACTCTGTCCTCTCTCTCTTTCTCCCCTATATGAAGTGAACCAGCTTCCTCCACCATGATGAAGCTGCCCCTGGAATCTGTCAGCCTGAAATAAACCCTTTCCTCCCATAAGCTGCTTCTGGTCGGGTGTCTGTCTCAGCAATGAGAAGATAATTGCAACCGAAGAGTTGATCTTGCCCTTTCCTTCTTGCTGTGTCTGTGCTGCCTGGCTCCTGTGAGGTGAGCATCTTCCCTCGGTCATGCCTTTCTACCATGAAGTTGCTACCTTGCCACAATGCTTTTGTAGTGGGTCAGCCAGCCATGGTAACCATGAGCCATACTAAATCTTTCTTCCTTTTAAGCTGATTCTCTCTGGTATGTTGTCACAGTGAGGAACGGTTAGGTTTTCTGCAAAGATACTGTGAGCTTTTACTCATTCAAAGTGGGCACTGCTGAGATTTTTAATAAAATTTATTATTTTTGCAATGGGAGAGAGAGAGAGAGAATGGTAGCACCAGGACCTCTTGTCACTATAAAGAACTCCAGATGCATACATTATTTTTGTGCTTTTCCTGGGTACTGGGAATCAAAACCAGGCCATCAGACTTTGCAAGCAAGTGTCTTTAACTACTGAGCCATCTCTCCCCCCCCCACCCGCTCCAGAGCTTTTTTTCACACTTTGCTCCCAGGCCATAAGGAAGAGCTTAGACCCCAGAAACAACTCTCTGGCCAGCTAGCCGGGTGTATGCAGTGGTGAACAAAAAAAAAAAGACCAGACCCTACTTCAAATAGGTTCAAAGAGGTTGACCTCTGACCTTCATGTACATTCATGAAAGATGAAAAAATTAAGGACTCAGAGTTCATAAAATAATTTCTAGAAGTTAGCACCACCATTCAAAGTTTTTGGTCAAAGAGACAGAACTGAAGTACTTCCCAAGCCTTTCCTTTTAGAATGTGATTTTCTGATTAAAGGTCAAAAGATCAACTCTCTACGTGTGACATTTCTGTTCAAGTGCTCACTGTTCAAGCGATCTGCCTACCTCCTGGCACTTACATTTCTGTGTCTGTGTGCCACACACTGTATACAAGTTTAGTTCATTGTTGCTGTCTGGCTAGCTGATGCACTCCAAATGCCTACATCATAAATAAGGAAGCTCCAGGTACATGGTCAGGGGCACTGGCTGGTGGAGACACTGGATTGCATCTCAGGCTGCCCGTGGCTGGAGTTGCTATTCTAACTGCCTTTCCACTCCTGAGCAGGGTTTGGAGGCATCTTCCACATCTCAGGAGAGGGCATTGTGAGGAGAGAGCTGGAGGCCACTTAGTTACTGTGTTCCAAGGACGTGCAGACTGTCTGGGAAAGATCAAGCGAGATTAACTGTAAATACTCACACATTTCCATTTAGAAATAGGGACAGATTCATGAGTTTACAGGGAGTACATACTAGAAGCAGATCATGGGTTTGGGGTAAAATCTTCTCTCCTTGAATCTATTTGCTAAAATATAAATCAGGAAGATCTTCAGCTTCAAGTGGGCTTGGCTATGGGCCAATAAAACTTTAGTTACAGATATGGTAGAGGGCTGGCTGGAGGCCATGAGCTACAGTGTATGGACCTCAGAGACATGGTTTTGTAAGGCTTCCTGTTTGCTGCTTAGATTATAAAAACAACAGGGGAGTTCCAGTTCCACTCCTTAGTAGGAGACCACACTGTGCTGGAAAGGGAAAGCCCTGTCTGTCTAGTGTGGGTCTGCATGAGGATGGAAATCGGTCTTCAGTGCCCTCATCTCGCGTTCTGGGCTGTTGCTCCACTGAGTCCAGCCAGCAAATGAGTGTGGAGGGAGGCTCCGAATGAGGTTATGTTTGTTAATGGGAAGTGTCACTCAGGGGAACAGCTGATCAGGGTTCCTAGAAGAGCAGCTCCTTCTCTCAAGCACATTAGCATTCCTTGCTTTATTGTCCTTCCTCTCTCCTATGGTCCTCTTCTCCAAATGTGCAAGTCAGCACTGGGGCCAGCGGAGGTTGTGTGAAGATGGCCTCTCTCTACACTAATCGTGGGCTACAGAGGAATGCAAGCAGGACCTAGAATGCCAGCTTGGCTTTAAAATCTGTCATGAGTGTGTTGTGTCAGAAAGAGATGGACGTGTTTGCGTCTTTCTGCAACGTCAGGATGTATTGACTGGCAATAAATTCACAGGCTTTGCTAGCACCCCTTTCCCAGGTGATCCCTATTTCCCTGATAGCCAGTCTGAGGTAAATGTGACTTCTTTCATTTTAAACTTAAGTATTCATATTTACCCTCTGTGATGGTTAGGTTTTGTTGTCAACTTGGATCTTTTTAATTATCTTGGGTGAGTCTCTGAGGATGTTTACAGGAAGGCAGCCTCTCAGCAAGGGGCAGGATGTAAAGAAGCTCAAAGAAGCTGGAAGTAAACATCCTTTCCTGTGTAGGCAGTGCAGGAAGGACATTCCAGAGACTCAGGAAGCCATTAAGTCTGGGGAAGTGTTGCAGGACCCCACCCTAAGGCTATGTAAAGGAGAAGAAATTCTCCTTGGCCCCCCTGCCTTTTGCCCTATTCTGTGCGTGTGGTGTAGGTGATGGGTTTTCTCTCTGCTTGGACCTGTGAAAGAGGGCCAGCCTCTTTCACTGTTATGGAACTTCCCCTCAATCTGTAGTTTCAATAAATACTTCCTCCCCCAAATTGTGCCTGGTTTGAAGATTGATCCCAGCAGCGTGTGGCTGACTACAATACCCTCATATCACTTTTTACACATTACACACTGAATATATCTATCATCTATCTGTCTATCCATCCATCCATCTCTGTAGCTTACAGAAACACTGCAAAGGGTCAAAGAGACCACCCCAGAGTTCAAGGACTTTTAAAAGGCCTAAAACTTTAGAAGCTGGAGGCTGATAGGGATGCCAAAGAGAGTCTCTGCTGGAGTAAGACAGCAACCCTGGCTGGGTCTCCTGGGAATGCACCAGAGAGCCAAGCCTCTGCAGAAGTACCTGGCTGGGACTTCTGGGCATGCATCATAGAGGCAAGCCTCTCAGAGTTACCTGGCTATGTCTCCTGAGGATGCATCATACAGCCAGGCCTCTGCAGTTGCCGATTGGAGCTGAGCCTCAGGGTTGAGTGTAGCTGCAGAAGTGAGGTGCAAGACAGAAGCCTGTAGTGGTGAAGGGCAGAACTGGACCCAGATGAACAAACAAGTAAACAGATGGACGGCAATTTCAATAGGTAGTGTAGACAGTAGGGACTGATCCTAGCAGAAGCCCCAGGTACAGTCCGGAGTTCTCTGCCTGTGGGTCCCTTGGTGCACACACCAGGAGGTAAGGTGACATGTCTGGGTCGATGGGGATCTCATCACTGAATGGTTTGGTGTCCTCTTCTTTGTAGAGTCCATGAGGGGGTTGTTATCTTTTTTTAGTCTGGTCCTGATATGGGTTTTAAAAGTATTTATTTTATTTGTGAGCAGAAAGACTATGTGTGTGCCAGGACGTATTGCCGCTGCAAACAAACTTCAGATGCATGTGCCAATTTTTATATCTGGCTTTAGGTGGGTACTGGGGAATTGAACCCACCCTGGCAGGATTTGCAAGCAAGTGCATTTAGCCACCGAGTTATCTTCCCAGACTCCTGACATGATTTTTAATACACTTTTGTGCTACTTCTTAGAGTCCTATTTTTTGTTTTGTTTTGTCTTTCCAGGTAGGGTCTCACTCTAGCCTAGGCTGATCTGGAATTCACTCTGTAGTTCCAGGATGGCCTCGAACTCATGGCGATCTTCCTACTTCTGCCTCACAAGTACTGGGATTAAAGGGATGTGCCACCATGCCTGACTATAGTCCTATGTTAATTTGATAAATTTATAGGATAGCATCCTTTCTACTTTTAGGATCAAGTTGCCTTTCAGTCTGTGTCAGGTGGTGCCAGGCAGGTGGTATTAGATGCGTTCATCCTCCATCCTCAATACGAAGCCAAAGGCTACTTTTGAAATGGACTCTCTCAAGGAAAGGCACAGTGTCTTCATGTGATCCATGGAAAAAGGGGGCAAGCCAACCTTGGGTCAGCAGAGTTCTACCCCTGATCCCAAGGACTCATTGCCTGGGAGAATCCCTTCCCCTGAGTGTGGGTAGAGCTATGGGTATTATGAGCTGTCACTCTGTGATGGGGTCACCTGTGTTGAAGGGAGGAGTGCACCCATAATTAAAGTTGCCAATTACCCAGCCTGAAGATGAGGAGCTTGTCTGGGAGGGTGTCATGTCATCACCCCAGCCTAGCAGAGCAGTTTGCTCTAGTTGTTGGCCAGCTGGGATGACTCAGTCTCCCTGCAAGCTCCACCTTCCCTGGTCTTCATTTTCTGTCCCTCAGATCTCCTAAGGAAAACAGGAGTTCAGAGCTATTAATGAACTTGACCGAGGCTGCACCTGCTCTACCTGGAAGCCCAAGATCCAGGTCACGATGGAGCCTCAAGGCTCTTCCTGACTCCCCCTGGAACAGGAATCCCAGAGCTCACGCTGCCTGCCACAGCAAAGGGCAGAGAGGAATTGGATCTTGAAGTTGTCGGCAGTGCGAGAAGACAGCAGGTTTACACCCCAAAAACTGCATTCCTTCTCATCTCTGGCCAGCAGATTGTGTGTTGGGGTGTGGGGATGGGGTGGGGGCTGTTAGGGCAATTGATCCTGCTGGAGCTCGGTCTTGCTCCTCTCTTCCAATGGTAGCCACATTCCTGAGACTGGTGATGTCTGGATTTCTTGCAGCCTTCCCTCATTCTGAGTACTTAATGAGATGCTAGTCTGGTTAGTGTCTGGAGGTACCAGCCTTGTGCCTCTCTTAATAACATACATGTGCAGATTCCTTTCTGGGATATCAAGGCCCAGATGTGTCTTGATGATATATGCCTCCACTCCTTCTGTGTGTGTGGTTCTGAGGTTTCTCTCACACAGAGACCCTCCAGGCCAGTGGCTGGGGAACAAATGCAGTAGTGAGGAGAATTTGCCATATTCCATTGAGGAAAACAGAAAATTCTACCAGCTGCCGGTGGCTTTTAGCACCTAGGGCCCAGAGTGGCTGAAGAATCTCGTCCCAATTTTAGCCTGTGGCAAATGAGCCTGGAGCAAGTTACATTAGTTTGCTAAATGATTAAAGTGCCCTGAAGCAAGTCTTGCAAAGGCACCGGGGTTAAGTCCTAGCTGGTCTATTTGATGCATTCCTTTTCCTGTCCCTCATTCTCCTTAAGAACCTCTGCCTTGAACCATACTTGAACTCCCTGGAGGCTCACGGAGTGCAGGGTTTCTACTAGACTTCGATTGTGTAGGGCATACTGTTGCCTCTTGTGGTTGGAAGATGCAGCACAGGTTCCTCAGTGGACACAGAGCTTGTCACCTGGGAACAGGGCTGGCCCATCACCTGCACCAGGACTGGCACTCTGCCTTGGAGGCTCAGGCTCCATACAGTCTTTGTCCTTGTTAGGACAAAGCCTTGTTAGGCTTTTGAATTGGTTTATCCCAACATTTGGTATCTGCATTTCTGGACACCAAGTGGGATCTTACCTCCTCTGGCTTTAAAGGGACTTTGAAGGGTCATTGTTTGCTTGGGTTTTTTTTGTTGTTGTTGTTATTTGTTTGTTTTTTGTTGTTTTTTTCATATTTATTGGTCAATAATTAGATACATTGTATGAGCAAGTCTTAAGATACCCCCATTTCCTCCTCCCTTGATTTAAGAGTTTCAAGAACCCTGTTGTTACAGTAGGAAAACAGCCATAGACAGTTCTCCCAGGAATGAGCGTAGCTGTGTTACAATGAAACTTGATCTCTACAGTATAGCATGGCTACTATCAGAATTTTTAAAAGGAAAATAGCAACTGCTGGGGAGGCTGAGAGAGGTTGGAACTGTTGTGTGTTGTTGGTAGAGACGTGAAACAGATTCACCGTGAGGAATAGCATGATTGTTCCTTGAAAACCTATTAATAGAATCACCGTATGCTGTGCCAGCCCCCTTCCAGGTAGACACCCAAGTGAGCTGAAGTCAGGGATGTATGCAGTGAGATCAGCCAGCAGCTGAAATCAACCCAGTCAGCAGTCCTCAGACACAACGTGGCCTTTACATACAGTAAAATAGTATTTATTCACCTTTAACAAGGGAGTTCCGACGCCTACGCCAACAGAGGTGAACTGTGAGGATGTGTCGTTACATGAAACAAGTTACTCGCAGGAAAATAAATTCTTTATAATTCCACTCATATTTGCTGCCTACAGTTGTCAAATTCATACAGACAGACAGTGGAACGGGACATTAGGGAGTCACAGTTTACAGGCATGGATGGGGCTTCATGTTTGCAAGATGCAGAGCTCTGTGGATGGATGGAGGTGATGGACGTGTGACAATGTGTGTTTAAGGCCACTGACCTGTATAATTCACGATGGCTAAGACAACGTTTATGTTACATGGATTCTACTACAACTCTTAAAGGCGTAAAAACTATTCACAAAGGAAAAATAAAACCGACTGTGAGCCATGGGTTTGGTTTGCAGGATTGGCAAGGCACAGTTTCAACCAGAAGAGCCTTGGCCTGTGTGATGTCAACTGTGGAGTTCCTGAAAAGGAAGAACCATGCAGAGAACACCAAGTTGAGTGGCTGTGGGGGGGTCTGGGACAGAGGGATAGAAGGAGAAGAGCACAGAGGACATTTTAGGACAGGGAAATCCTTTAATAATATAAGAATAAGGGATGCTATTCGTGTGTGTGTGTGTGTGTGTGTGTATCAAAACCCATAGAACTTGGAACACCAAGACTGGCCCCTGATATGAACTCTGGGCTCTGGGAGGAAACCAGCATTGGAATGTCAGTGTTTGTTCATGGCTTGTCACACATGGACCACTCTGCTGTGGAGATTGATGAGGGAGGTGCTGTGGATACGGGTCTCACACTGAGGCAGTTAGGGTGACTGGGCACCCTGAAAGTCAAAAGCAGGAATGTCCATGAGCTTGCCCTTTGAGTCCACTTTGCTAGTGATCAGAGAAGAATGGGCTTCTCCCTATCTCTAGCCTAAAGGAGTTCCCTAGATCTGTTTTTCCAGAAACAACCTGAGCCCTTCTCTAGGAAGGAGCATTCCTAGAATGTTTAAATCTGATCCTGACATTGTGGTTGGTCAAGTTGAAGGTCCCAGAACTTTTTGAGCCTGCCTAGCCCAGACTGTCTCTCTGGCTCACCTGAGGCAGGAGATAAGGCCCACCACCAGAAGTCCCAGATGAGGTATTATGGTTTGAATGTGAAATCCCCAACAGGCTCATGTGTTGGAATACTTAGTCCCCAGCTGGTGGTGCTGTTTGGGAAGGATGTTCAGGAGGTGGATCCTTGTTCAGGGTGAACCTTAAGGTTTTATGGCCCCGCCCCATTTCCTGTTCATCCTCTGCTTCCCAACTGTAAACATTTTGTGATCAGCTCAGCCCTTGCTCTAGCCTTCCATGGTTTCCTGCCATGATGGACTGTGTCCCCTGGACTGTATGCCAAATTCAACTGTTTTCCTTCCATGAGTTACTTTGGTCGGTTGTTTGTTTATAGCAATGAGAAAGTAACTGATACATCAGGCCTTCCCTTTTGGGAACATGGTGCTTTCCTAGGCTTCAGTTCCCTTGAGTGTAAGGGATCCAATGGATTCCTACCCCACAAGACATGTGAGCATTAGTGAAATGGTTCATATGAAGACAAAGCTACAGTCCTGGAGCACTGGAATAGTACAGCTCGAGAGGAGCTGGGAGATTCAGAGTGGAGTCCAGCCACTCAGAATGGCCACTCTTGATCCAGTGATCATTCTTGGCCGGCAGCACTGTTTTAGTAGGAACAGAACAGGGTGTGAATCCACGTGACACTCTGCTATGAGGTCTTGAGGGAGAAGAAAATGGGGCTGCATCCAGCTCCCTCTTGGGGACCTCACAGTGAGGAGGGATGACACACCTGGGCCTGAAGCAGTCCCTGCCAAGAACTTGTCCTTCCGTTGGCAATGCCACCAACCTGCTTTCACCAGCACTGCCCAGCTGAAAGGCTCAGGGCAATTTGGGGTTTAGTTACAAGCTTGATTGATGTTTAAGTCTTTATTGATTTGAAAAAGAAATTAGGAAATCTTGGAAAACTGCGTTGGGGGCTTTGCAGGTGGGCAATAGTTGTGATTAAATCTTTTGGCTTCAGGGCTTCCAACCACGGGTGGCCCTTCCTTGCATTAGCATCCAGGGACCCCACCTCTCTCCCGCTGCCCACCCACAGATATATCCAGGCTCTTCCCTGCACTCTTGGTTCTGTGCAATCTGGCCTGAGCTGGCCCCCTAGTGACACTGATCTTTTTACCCTTAAACCCTAGGGACTTGAAGCAGGGTTCCCCGGTCCCCTGGTTCCTATGTTTTATTCCATTGTACCAGAGCTCTCCCTGGGAAGACACTTCCTATGCACCTAAAGATTCCTTTTTCCCACTGGAGAAAGCGGCTGACCTGAAAGGTCAGTGTGGGCCAGGCAGCAAGACTGAGACAAGGCATTCAGTATTTCTCCTTCCCATTGAATTGAAGTGACATTCTGGGCATCTCTTTCATCATGTCACCTTAAGTTCCCCTCTTCCAAGGCATTCCTGAGTGATGCAGAAGGAAGCCCTTTGGAGACAAATTTCCAGCTACTGTTCCGCCACTCATTGTTCTGTAGGGATGAGATCTGTCTTTTTTAATTTGTTTCCCTCTTTTTTACCCATTTTGAGGAAAACATTTGAGTAAAGGATGTGTTTTCTTTTTCCCCCAAAGCGACTTGTGTTAATGCCAGAAGTATTTAAATGCCCTGGTATTGAACTGTACAATCAAATTATGTAACTTAAAATAAGTTTGGGGAAAGCAATAAGGGAAATAAAAACCCGGCTTCACTATGTGAGAAGCCCAGCTTTGCTTTTCGCTGGCAGCTCTGCGCCTTTCTCCATATTTTCCCCTCTTTAGTAAGGAGGCGCTTCGTTTTGAGTTTTACTGGCAGCAAACACTGGGTAACAGAAGCGCTGGAAATGCCGGAGGCTCCGTCATAATAGTCATTTTAGAGCCTGTGATTGTGCCAGGAGCTTGTAACAGTCAAATTGGTTTCTGATGACTTTCCACTTGTTAAGTTCTCCTCTTCTCGATTAACACATAATTATTTAGGACTCTGCTACTTTTACTGCTGCAAGTTCCACACATCATATCCCAACAGGCCGCCTTCCAGGATGGTCTCCTGTCAGAGCAGAAGCATCTCTGATCCTGTGTTGTTGTTGTTTTCGAGGGAGGGTCTCATTCTAGCCCAGGCTGGCCTGGAGCTCACAACAATCCTTCTACCTCAGCCTCCCAAGTATAGGAAATAAAGGTGTGTGCCACCACACCTGATCCTTTTGTGTTCAAGGACAGGGTGAACATGGAGGCAGATAAGCCAGACTGTTGAGACTTTCTCTAGACCCTTCATGATGGTGATGGACCGGGGACTCCAAGCATCTCCGTTAGTTATTTCTGTCCAAGACATGCAGAGTGTAGAAGTAACCAGGAGGGTACACCTGTCTCTTTTACCAAATGAGACTTAAGATTTTGCAGTGTGCCCATTGAAATCACACTGTTCAGTGACTTTGAGGCATGTGGCGGGATACCTCTTCTGCATCCTCTGTCTCAAAATTGAAAACCTACACTTGTAATTTAGGAGTTCCCAGGAGCTGAGAGGTGCGACAGCTCAGCGTTTTCATGAGGATCTCAGAAAGTTGACCAATATTGTTATTTTTAATTCTTTGAACCTGTATGTATGTTAGATATATATGTTGGAATGTTCATATGTATGTGTCTGGGCATGTTCATACATATGTATTTGGAGGTCGGAGGACAACTCCAGATGTCTTCCTCGTTGCTTTCCACCTTAGTTCAAAACAAGGTCTGTTACTGGACCTAGAGCTCACCAATTCAGCCTGACTAGCTGACCATTGAGCCCTAGGTATACTGCTTCCATTTCTCCAGCACTGGGATGACAGGTGCATGCCACCTGACCTTGGATTTACGTAGGTACAGGGGATATGAGCTCAGGTCCTCATGCATGTGTGACAAACACTCTACCCACTTAGCCATCTCTCCAGCCCCTTAATTTTAAATTGGCAATAATTTTATGTATAATGTGATGTACGATAGATGTATATCTTGTGATATGCTCAACTCAATCTAAGTAACATATCTGTGTTCTCACACTCTCTTTATCTTTTTAGTTTTGTAACTCTTTCTGAAGGTGCAAAGCTAAATGTTTGGATGGACAGGAAGTCATTGATTAGCAGATAAATAGATACAATTGGATTAAGACATTAACTGTACAAGTGTGTACCTGTGTCAACTACAGCTAAACTCAGTTGAGGTGGACAAGATGTAACTGATTGTCACTTATACTGGGCACTCACAGTTTTGATGGTCCAGGATATAAGAGAAGAAGCTCCAGAACAGTCTGATTTGTTTTGGGAATGAATTGTCTCTATTTCCCATTGGGTATATTTAAAAAAAATGGGTAATGTGACAAGTTTGATGAAGATGCCCCTCTCACGGCCTGGGATCAGAACTAGGTTACCAAGTACAAAAAGATTCCTTTCTTTGCATTGGGCATATAGAAATAAAATTTTCAGGCTCTCGACTTGATGACATTTTTTTTTAACTTGATGACATTTTAAAAATCATTTTAGGATGACATGATTCGCCTCTGATTTTCTCTGCAATATTTATCTGTGTGTAGGGTTTTATCTGCTGAAATTTTAGATTATAACTAAATCCTTCCATAGATTAAGAATGATTGAAAAGCGCTCTGTTAAATGCAGGCTTACCCTTTTTCTTAATCATTTAACCATTTGGGAGCACACCCATGGAGGCACTGAGCTCTCTCACCTCTTCAGCTCTGTGGCTAGAATCACCTCCTTGTTTTCCAGGAAGACATAGCTGGTTGGTCCAGGCTTCCCCTGGGTCCTGGCTCTTCAGAAGGATGAGGGGCAGTGCTTCCTGCTCCTCTACAGTCTCCCTCCCTTCAAAGCATCTTTCTCACATTCTTGCCTTGATCCTGGCTCAAGTCATGCATCCCGGACCAAGTAGGGGTGAGGACCAAGAATTATTTGGTGAAGGCTGGAGGGAAGCTCTGAACATTCACCTTGGCTCTTCAAAACCAGCTCATCCATCCATCCATTCATCTGACCACCCACCAACCTATCTACTCACCCGTCCTTCTTCCATCTTCCCACCTGCTCACACACCCATCCTTCTGTCCAGTTTCTGCACTGACCCATTCATTCATCCACCTGTATGTGCACACATACACACACCCATCTTCTATACACTCGCTCATTCATCCATCCAATTAGCCCACACACACACACACACACATATACATACACACCCATCTCTCCATGCTTACCCACCCAACCATTCCTGTGACATTTATTTGCTGAGCATATAACATGTGCCAGGTGTTTAGTGGGCATTGAAGGCACGTGGGTGAACACACTATTAAATGAGAGTCCCTATCATTTAGCCTTGAGAGAGCCTCAGCAGAAGTAGAGCCCCAAGGTGCAGAAACAAACACACACCCCCAAATCAACTGAGATCTTTCTGTGGGGCCCAGCAGGAGGGAACCTTTGGTTGTCCTCTAGCAAGGCGCCTTGCATCTGTCCAGGCATATGGCTTAGCTTGTGAACTTTTTATACCCCTTGTGCCCAAAGGGAACTGTTAGAGCAAAACTTCTAATGGGATTTCCTTATTTTAAGATATATTAGAAATAGCTTATGAATTATACTGGCTGATAGCTTTTACCTAAAATAGTCTCTACTTAGTTATTTTTACCTAGTTAGCTAATTGACTTGTCTTCAGAATAGAGCTCAATCTTCCTCCCATCACAGAAAACACTATCTACACATATCCCTGGGTGGGTCTGTCAGTGGTCCCACCCTGGGGCACCCAGCTACCCTGACGCACTGAACCCATCCATCTGATCTGTGTTTATGGCATTGATTATAGTTCTTATTTGATCATTCCCCTTCTTTTCCTCATGAAACTTGCATTCCATGTTATTTGTTTTGGATTTTTTTTTTTTTGCCTGGCTTTTAAAAAATTTATAGGGAATCTAAGCTCTAGAATCTCTTAGCACTGAGGCTCCTTCTCAGCTGACAGTTCATTAGAAGGACTCTGTTCGGCCTCCATGTTATTTCAGCCTGATACTTTTTTAAAAAGAAAAAGATGTTTTGAGAAATATCTTTATTTAACTAGTTGAAATTGTTCCAGAGCTTAATTAGAAGTAGCATATTGCAACTGTTTGGGTGCTATCTGGGAGGCAAATAATTACCCTGTAATAATAATGCATGTTCTCATAAACTTGTCATTATTGTCATAGCAGGCTAGAGACAGTGTCTTCAAGCTCTTTAGGACCAAAGGCTGCTCTAGGGAATAATTCCGGTTCTAAAGCTTTAGGAAAAAATTAAAGAAAAACAGTTGTTGTGATCATAAGTTCAGGGTTCCTAAGTTTCACACCAGCCCATGCCTGGAATGAAAGGACTGTTATGATCAGATGTGTATTTCATATGAGCCATGACTGGGATGGAAACAGGTCATTGTTGGCACTGGAGGCAAGGATCGTGTAGCACATACCCCAGAGACTATCTGTCCATGATGGCCAGGGCTGAGCTGGGTAAGCAGGTCATCTTCTCTTAGGCCTCCACTCCTGAGGGATGAGCTTGCCATGAGGACCCTAGCCAGAGACTGCAGAGCTGGCCACAGTTGCCAGGCCTCCTACATGCACAAAGCCTGCCCTCAGTCCTATGAGATCCTAAGGTAATTAATTAATCGGGATGCCCACATATCCAGCGTCCAACTTTAGGAAATAAGTCCTTTACAGAGTTCAGCACCAAGGGTTAGCTTTCAAAAGTAACTGGTCATCCTAGACCTATGAAATCTGTCTGAGAGCTGTTGCTACCCCATCTGGGTTCTGTCCTCATGGACAGACAAGACAGTGATCACCATGTCCTTCCTCCCTCCTCCCAGGCTCACTGGGATGGCAGGACACAGGGCACAGGGAGCTTCTGGAGGCACGTTTAGCTAAAGACACGGTATTGTCAGAGAGCAACAGTTCTGAGTAAGTATCCTAGGTTCCCTGAACTCGAGCTTTCCTGCTGGCTAAATTGAGGAAGGTCATTAAGTTCATGTCTGTGACCTGCCACTAATTGTACTTGTACCCTCGTTTTGTGGGAAGGGAGAAAGCCTGCTACTTGTAGAGAAGTGCCTGGATCAACTTCATGGTTGTCATCACTTTCAGAGACTATAAAACCAGTCTACTCACCAAACAGCTTGGGGAAAACATCTGGATTCTAAATTGTAGGTCTCATCTAAGAAAAGTAAAAGTCAAAGTATTGAGAAATGTGCTTGAAATTTTGTATTGTCAATGAATCGCAGAATTACAATTCTGGGCTGGGCATGCACACCTTTAAACCCAGCACTTGGGAGGCAGTGGTAGGAAGACCGGTGTGAGTTCAAGGCCAGCTTTTTTTTTTTAATATTTTATTTATTCATTTTCAAGCAGAGAGATACAGGAGATAGATGATGAGAGAGA
Organism: Zapus hudsonius; assembly: GCA_004024765.1. Taxonomy (NCBI): domain Eukaryota; kingdom Metazoa; phylum Chordata; class Mammalia; order Rodentia; family Dipodidae; genus Zapus; species Zapus hudsonius. The sequence continues at coordinate 40,893 of PVHP010012817.1, forward strand.
GAGAGAGACAGAGAGAGAGAGAGCACCAAGGCCACCACCTTGTGGATTTGGCCTATGTGGGTACTGGGGAATTGAACCGAGGGCCTTAGGCACTGGAGACAAGTGCCTTAACCGCTGAGCCGTATCTCCTGCCCAAGGCCAGCTTTTTATAGAGTGAATTCCACATCAGCCTGGGCTAGAGCAAGAACCTACCTTGGGGGGAAAAATTACAATTCTGGTTAAAATTCTTGTCAGATCGCTTTCCTTACTACTACTGCCTTCGAGTTTTAACAAGTGAACATTGATCAAAATTATTACATGGCACATAAATGTTGCTGGAGTGAACACAGTAATCACACGGAGCCATTCCAGCTAGTGTCCTGTAGCTTGTGTGCTGAGAGCACTTTCAAATAATGCAAAAAGGAAAGAGACAACAAAACAGAGGAAAAACTACCTTGTAAAACAGGGGGTGAGGGGTGTGGAAGAAAGGACCTAGGAGAATAATGGATAGAATGCCATCAGTTACTATATGTTCAGATGTTAAAGTTCTCACTTGATTCTTTTTAACTTTTAAAAAATATCTTTACTATTAATAATTAGATACATTGTATGAGAAAATACTTGTGATGGTACCCCCATTTCCTCCTCTCTGTCCCCAACTCATTGGGGACTCTCCTTGGTGTGCATACTGGATTTTTTTTAACTTTTTATTAACAGCCTCCACAAATTAGACATCATTCCATGATCAAAATCCCATCCATACCCCTCCCTTTTCCCTAAAAAGAAAATACAAAGGAAAACCAATAAAAAATATATAACACTCAAAAACTATTGAATAAGTAAAATAAAACACTTAATAATCTGCTTAAAAAGACAAGCAGACCCTTCAAAGAACATGGAACCTCCAAGCTAAATGCCAAGTAAATGAAGACAAGCAAATAAGGAAGCAGAAAACATTGCTACTTTGAAATGGATTTTATTTGCACCTTCTTTCTTTAAAATTAGATTTTTTAAAGTGATACTTTTTAAAAGTTACTTTCAGAAGCTGTTATTTTAGGTCCGTTTCCTTCTTTCTGCAAGTGCTAATTTTCTTGATTAATTTGGAGAACATCTGCATATAATTCCGAAGAGTCTTCATTGGCAAAAACTTCCAACTTTGCCCAGGATTTGACGACTTGGAGACTTCACTTTCTAGACAATCCGGGATCCTAT
>PVHP010012818.1:0-42195 GCA_004024765.1 Zapus hudsonius
GGAGTCAAAACAACCCAACACACTATAAGGCACTATTAGGACAAGAGGACCGTAGAACAGACTGAAGTAACTCTTAGGCTTCTTCTTGTTCTGTGTGATTGGAATGTTAAAATTGTGCCATGTGAATACAGACCTCAACTGATATATTTTATGGAAACAAAATCAGATTCTCCTTTGTAAATTAAATAATGTCCCTGCGTCAGTCTATCAACCAATCTGTCAATTGTGGGGAGACAAGTGCTCCACACACAATTTGGGCAGCTAGTGGATTGGCTTGAGTTAGAATCCAAGGTATAAGGAACAAATCCCTGAAAGCAAAACTGTAGCTTGCTTACTTGGGCCATCATCTAAGTGCATATTCTCCACAGAGAAACATGTCGCCTCATAGCATGACAGGGATGGTAGGTATTCAAGTACAAAATTAAAAGTTCGACTTCCTTCATGACATCCAGTCCCTCTTTATGGCCTGTGCTTTGGACCACTATAAGTATTTGTAACTGTCTACAGATGGATCCATACATTATTCCTGCTCCATCATGAGCAAGCTTTTGAAAGAGGTTACTCTATCTGCAGGATTTGAAATGAAAACCTCTGAATAACTTCAGAAAAACTATTCAGTGTTTAGCATTTTCCTGAAGACACGCCACTATGATCTTACTGTCTCCTCTTTCTTTCTCACCCCTCTCCACACTGTAGGATACCATCTGCACCCAGTGTTCTCACTGATTTAGCTGTTCTACCATTGTAATAAATGTCAAGGACACCCACTAACTTCAGCAACATTGCTGTCTGGAGCTTGGTCCTCACGCTGCATCTTCTTTAGAGCAGTGGTAATTGCCTCTGCATCCACCTCCAGTGGATCAGGTCAGGGCCAGGCTCAGGTTGTATTGGATATCGCTGGTGTCTTTCTATTTGACCTATTCTGGGTTATCTGACTTACTGTGGTGTTAGGTCTCTTGTTTATCATGCCACTTTCTCATAGGTTTCATTTGGGGCCTATACTATAGGTCAGGGGTGGTTCATCTCTTCCAGGGATGTCAGCCATCATCCCATGGATTGTTGATGGAATTGGGATGACCACATTTCTCTCCCTGCCTTCTGAAAAATACAAACAGGATCTCCATTAGAGTGAGATCAGTATAGGTTAAATGAGACAAACAATGGTAACTTGGCAAGATTCCATTGGTTGTACCCTTACTATATAGCTCTCTGGTAGTGGGAATTTCCCCTTGGAGCCTGGATTTTTGGTCCCCATAGGATTTTGCCCTGGATCCCAATTCCAGTAAAGGGTTCCTTGTCAATGATTGGATCTCTTAGCCAATTTGAAAGCCATTAAATACCCTCCTAGGTTTTGATGCCACTATTGCACAAGTGTAAACTTCTTGACTTGCTGATCTCTACCATAAAGCAGTATGTTCAGCATTCTTGTGAAGATAGTCTGTATTGCATAACAGAGGTCTCTGCTTTCTCCAAATATCATTAGCCAGTTTCCCCTAGCAGCTCATGTAGTGTTTACAGCACTGCACATGTTATCATCTGGGAGCTGGTTACCATTCTGGATCTCGCTGGGTTTCTTAGTGCTGTGTGATGACTTTCTGTGGTATCTTCAGCAGTAGGGTCTTACCTTTCTTTGGTCAACGGTGGGTAGTCAAGAGCTTTGACAAAAGCCTGTCTTGTTTTGGGGACCTCGTGGGTCTCTTTAATCAACAGCTCAGTGTGGGTAGTAACCAATGACTAGGACTGGAATGGGAAGTTGTGCTCACTTACGATATTAAGGGATTGGAGAGATCGCTCAGAGGTTACAGGCACTTGCTTTCAAAGCCTAGAAGCCCACATTCAACTTCCCAGTACCCACAGAAAGCCAAATGCACAAATTGGTGCATGTATCTGGAGATTCTTTGCAGTGGCAAGAGCCCGTGATGTGCCCATACTCACTCTGTGTGTGTGTGTGTGTCTCTCTCCCCTCTCAAATAAGTAAATAAGTAAAAATATTAAACATAAAATGATTAAAATATATATAAAATAGTATGATAAGCCCAAATAATGTGATGATTATTTACCAACCTGATATAGATTATAGATAAATTGTGTAAGTTTCTACTCATAAGTAGGATAAATTCAAGCATTTTCATTATCTGTTATCTGAAGAGTTGGGAAGGCTCATATGGCTTTGTATGGTGATCTCTCATATAACTTCAAATATATGCATAAGTACCCATGGAATGGTTAATGAAATAATGGTCAATTATCAGTATGTGATGTTTTCCATAACGTCTCCACATGACTCCACTTGGGTTTCTCGTTAGGCTAGAGGACCTTATAAAATAGAAACACTGATTATTTACTTTTATTTCATAAAGTACAGAGAGGGAAAATTATGTAATGGTATTTATTAATCAGGATAGGAGGTCAAAATGTGAATTATATATAATTAAATAAATAGTGACATGTGGTGCATAATTGACTCAGAGTTTGCACTCAATTCTGCTAATTTGAGGCAGTGCTTGGAGTGATGACAAGGGACCTCCTGATGACATTCAAATGGCTCATTAAGAAGAACTGTGATAGCAGAAAGCCAATCTGTTGAGATGAGACCTTTATATTTGAAGAACTTCCAGTGAACTCACAGAGAAGTCCTCAGGATTCTCTTTTCTCTGTTTAAAAAAGAAAGCCCTGCTTCATATTGGGATGTCAGTTGCCCAACCCACTAATTGCATTACAAACTGTAAACTGTTAACAGGCTGCTTTTAATTAAAGCTGCTGACCACTGGAATATGAGGAGTTCATGGAGAATGTAACTGAGGAGATTGACGTGGATTCCTGAAATCACATATTTATCACTGCACTAAATTAAAAAGGGACTATAAAACAGTACAACCTAATATATTGATATGACATTTTTTAATCCTCCTAATTTACCTAGTCCAGGAAAATCCTATGTCTTTTTTCCAGACTTTCTACAGTGGTAACCCTGTGTTTTATTACTTTGATTCATCTATACATTTCAAGCAATTAGTGTGTTCTTAAGAACGTCAATGAAAATGCTAATCACTTCAACATGTAGGAACCCAAGTGATGGTAGCTGTAATAACAGCAACAGAAATAGTACTTAGAAAAATTGTGATATTTAGCGAGAGAATTTCACCCATAAATTTTGCTAATGACTTTTTTACAGCTTTAATTTTTACAAAATGTATTAAGTAGGTATAATTATAATTTACAAACTACTGAAAGAGAAATAGATATGCCCAGGTTCAATTCCCCAATAACCACAGAAAGCCAAATGCACAAAGTGACACATGAATCTGGAAAATGTTTGCGGTTGCAAGAAGCTGGCATGCTGTCATGTTTTGATCCAGGTGTCCCCCACCAAAAAATGAATGTGTTCTGATTGATCCATCCTCAGCTGATGGCAGTTTGGGTTTTACAACTTCATTGGTGCTGTGTTGTTGGGGGCAGGCTTATGGGTTATAAACCACCTTCCCCTTTCCAGTGTTTGGCACACCTTTCTGCCATTGTTTGTAGTGCTGTGGTGGAGGTGATGTCCACCCCTCTGCACATGCCGTCATATGAGTCTGTAAACCTAATAAACCCATTCCTCTACAAGCCACTTTTGTTTGGGTTCTTTCTTTGCAGCAACTAGAAGCTGATTTCAACAGTTTTGGTACCAGAAGTGGGGTCATCTGTTGCTGCTGGAACCCTAATCTTGTGTCTTTGGTTTCCTGGAAGTGATCTTTAGAAGGAATATGGAATGATTTGAAATCTTGGCCTAAGAGATGCCTCACAGTGCTGCGAGCCCAGCTTCATGGATCATTCTGGTCAGAGTTGAAAAGACCTGAATGAAGTGAGAACTATGGACAGTGAGGTTTGACTTACTAAGGTCAGAAAGAACTTTGTCAGGACTGTGCCAGAAGCAGTTTGTGTGAGAGGATTGTTGCGTTCTGCCTGTCTGTGTCCTAGGAACCTGTGCACGGTTGTTTGACATAAAGATGGACTGGTGTGAGCAGATGGAGATGGCACAGAAAGAAAAGAGATCTTTGGGCGGAAACTGCTGCCCATTTAATTGCAATTTTTTGAGAGATTACAACCATGGAGATTGGGCCAGCTGGTCTGCATTGGAACAACAGGAAGAATGCGAGAATGTGGACTCTTTGAAGTAAGGGGCCTGAATGCTTTGTTCCCCCATGGATTAACAAGTTGATAGCCCACCTGGTTCTGTGGAATATAACAAATGCAAGAAGAAAGGGCCATTGGATTTAGAACACAGTTTTGTTTTTGAAAAATGGCCATTGGTAATGTGAAGCAGGTGTGCTAGATTGACTGCATGAAGGCCCGATGAAGTCATGAGGATGAACTGTGGGTTGTAATGGAGACCCAATGAATTCCAGGACTATGGATGGGTGCCAAGGCAAGCTGCTAGCACTGAATGGAGTTTTCCAGGACTGTGAGTAGCTGAGCTGGAGGAACAGAATCGAATCTCCAAGAGACTTATTGGTTAGAATCATTGAACTTGCAGTTAAGAGATTGAGGTTTCCCTGCTTGTTTTAAATCTTGTATTCATTCAATCTGTTTTCGCCTTGCCTCATGTTTTGCAGTGTGAATGTTATGTGCCATAACAGGTTTATTTTTTGGTATTATTGCTCAGTTGAAAGCTTTGGGGACTTAGTAGTTGAGCAGAACATATTGTATTTACATCATGAATGATTATTAGTTTGTGGGGGCCAGGAGTAGACTGATGCTTTGATCCAGGTGTCCCCCACCAACAAATGAATGTGTTCTGATTGATAGATTCTCAGCTAATGGCAGTTTGGGTATTAGAACCTCACTGGAGCTGTGCCCTTTGCCAATGTTTTGCTAACCCTCCTACCACTATTTCTAGTGCTGTGGCGGAGGTGATGTCCACCCCTCTGCTCATGACATCATTTTCCCTGCCAGGATGGAGTCTCCCCTTGAGTCCATAAGCCTAATAAACCCATTCCTCCACATGCTGATTTTGTTTGGGTTCTATCTGTGCAGCAACTAGAAGCTGACTACAACACATGATCCCCCTCTCTTTCTCATAAAGTCTATGCTGCCTTTCCAATCCATTGACCTCAGGAAGGAAGTCAGGAAGATATTGCTAAAACCTGTATGGTGAAGTGGTGAAATGATAGCTTTATATTTGGAAAAGGAAATTTCAAGTGGTCAGTGGAGAAGTTGTCACTACTTTACAGATAACCAAAATGAAGAGTAACAAAATGGCAGACATTAAATGTGCCTGTATGTCTATTATCCTGAGAATGACACAATGATGTGAAGTAGCATTTCATATAATAGGGATAAAATAATGAAGTATTGGCATGCATTAAACATATTTTATATGAAGTCTATTCCTAAAAGAGTCACAAAACACCAAAGGACAAATGAACTATTTCTTCCTAAAAGAGCATAAAGAGACAACCGACGTGAGGCATGTTTCACTTGTTGAAAAAATAATTTCCATAAAATATCACTAAGCCATACAATAAAATTAAGTAATGGACAGAATATGCAAATTTTGTATCAATATCCAAGTAATCAAAAATGATAACTCTGACTATGTGAGAAAATATTCTTCATGTACAGTAAAAGGTTAACTCATCAGACAGACATTCCTGATATTGCAAAGGTTCCTTAGTATGTTCTGGGCATGTAAATAATACTGTTTAGTAAAATATAAAATGTGCAAGAAAATTGACTATGAGATGTTATATGAAAAGTAGCCTACTCCCTTGAGCTGTGTACAAATATGTTTTTATCTTTTATATTTGATGCTTTAGCCATGGGTTACTTTCAGAAATATCTATGCTTTTGTCCTCTTTAAACTTTTTTTTTATTGACAGCTTCTATAACTATAAACAATATATAATGATCACAATCCATTCCTGTATCCTTCCCTTTTACCTCCGCCAAACCCTCTCTATTGAATGCTTCTTTTCAACTATCACTTCTTCTATTTTGATATCATCATCTTTTTTCCTACTTTTATATAGGTTTTGTGTAGGTAGCATCAGCCATTTTGAGGTCATGGGTATCAAGGCCATTTTGTGTCTGGAAGACAGAATTGTAAGCACTCCTCCTCTTCCTTTGGCTATTACATTCTTTCTGCCACCTCTTCTTTAGCAGTCCCTTAGCCTTGGAGGGGCTGAACACGCCACTGTCACTTCTTCTCAGACTATGGTGAATTTTGAGTTACCCCACTGGTCACTGGCATCTGAAAAGAAAAGCCTCTCTAACCAAAAGCATGAGTAGCATTAATATATGGGCCTATAAATAATTAGAGGGCTGTTTGGTGGGCATGATATATCCATTTAACTAGACAATATTAGTATTTCTCCCCTTAAGGCTTATAACCTCCAAAGCCATTACCTTTTGATTAGGTTTCAGTAACAGGAAGAAATAAGTACAATCAGAGAGCAGTTAGGTTTCCCATAATAGACCTGCCACCATTGCTCTAGTTGATACATTTGGCCAGGCTGGCCAGCTGTAGAATTTAGGGATTATTGCTGATTTCTTTTGCCCTTCTTGACAAGTATTTTCTGGCATCAAAAGTTTCAGAAAAAGTCAAGGAGAGAATTATGTAAACATTGCTTATGCAAAGTGTTCCTTTCTAAGGCATTGGTGTCTACCTGTGAGAAGATTTCATTATATCCAGGTGTCTCTCACACTATGTCTGTGAATACAGGATGTACTCTTTGTCTTTGTTCCATCTGGCTGTTTTCCAGTATCTTCTCCTGCGGCTTAGCCTGGCTTTTCCTGGATCCAAGCTGTTCTCAAACCCATTAGGTGAATCATTGTGTCTTCTTGTAGAATACCCATGAACTTTGGAAGTTTTCAGAACAATTTATCAACAAATTTTACTTATCCCTATCTTTTTGGGTATTTGGTTCTGATTTTGTTTTTAACACAGCCTATCACTTTTTTCTAGGTTGACTCATGACTTTTATTGCCAAGATTCTGCCACACAAATGGGTTCCATAGATTGTTTAACTTCCCCCATTCTCTCTCTCTCTCTCTCTCTCTCTCTCTCTCTCTCTTTCTCTCTCTCTCGTTATTGTCCAACAAATTTCTGACTTCCAGTGTTATCAGTAACTCTCAGATCTTCTGTTTCACTATCTTTCCCCCCTCCTACTCTACCTCCCTTCTCTCTCTCCCCACCCCTTTTCCCTGTCTCCTTCCTGGGTTTCCTTTCTTATTCTTTGTGGGACTGTGATTTTCAGTAAATATGCCATTGTAGCTAGACATGGTAATTCAATTTTTAAATGGCAACTCATTGGTTTCACAAAAATATATTTTGTGGCCATAGATACTGCACTATATCCATGTTTATATAGGCAAAACCAGCTAGAATAAAGACTGAAATTCAATAATAATAATATCACTGATGTTCATATTCTTTTAAAAATGATCCACTCAATGCATAATGCAAAATTTAAATGCATGAAAATAATGTAATGTTGACTTAAATTTAATTTCACATTTATGACAACATGGTGATGAAGGATTGAGTTAAAATCATGTGATAATCAGTTTTACATCTTTCTTACAGTCACTTTCATATCTTTCAGGACTTAAAACAAATAAAACAAGATGACATGTAAAACAATTGAGTTATTTTCTGAAGTGTACAGAGAAATCATTAAGTTATGTTTATGTGAATTCATTAAGCTGAACTCATTGTTGCAAAGGAAACAATGAAAAGTGATATTTAACAATAGTGGAGACTTCTTAAAAATGAATGTTAATCACTTACCAAAGTAATAGTTTTTATTTTTAGAAAAATGGACAGTAAAATCTTGCTACCTTTGACACCTTTAGTAATATGTTCCATATGTTCTGTTACTTATTAAAAATATTTTGATTCATTCATTTACCTGTGGACTATATATTCTACACTCTCATGTGGGATGCTCTACTAGGAACAGTTTACAAACAGTGAAATTTTTATTCTTAAGCTTACTTCATGGGCAAGTGGAAAAAATAATCAAACGTGAGCGTGAACTGTAGCTAAAATTAAATGTATGAATGTAGTAAAATAAGAGTGAAAACTATTACATAATAATCTCAAACTGTGTCCAAAGTGGGGCAACCCTGAGGAGGACTCAGTGAGCTACAGCATGACTCCAGTTGAATATCCAGGGCTGCAAAATACAGAAGATCATTCAGGAAACTGAGTCAAAAAAAATACACCATAGGTAACAACATGCTTTCTATTAAAGAACCAAAAGAGTAATGTAATACAATCTCAGTTGAAGTGAAGGAGTGTGTAACAAAACGGAATTAAAGTACTAATGATAGGACAGATCGTTTTGATATTCTGGGGAGTGTGGAATGAAGAGGAACTTCATCTGGAGAGATTTCAGCGGGCTACAATAGAATATGGGCGTTCTGGTCTCTGGATAGGAAGCAATTTATTTGAGAAGAATGGAAACAAGGTGCTTTTAGACAGAGGAAGATAGGAACCAAATTGCAATATCGAAGGAGGTCTGGATGAGGGAGATGCTTCCTACAATCAAAGCAGGGCACCTGCATGCCATCATGTTAAGAAAGATAAGCATGATTGAGGAATATAAATCACATGACTACTTTACTTGTGAATCCTAGATTTTATAAAGACATGTGTTTATTTGGGGGATAAAGGGTATTCTAGATAAATGTAATGAAAGAAGTATATTATTTGCCTCAATAAAATGCATTTATGCAATCCTTCATTTAATATGATGAATATACACCAGTAAAAATAATAGAAAAAGAAGTCAACTAAAACTGATATATTAGAGAAAGAAGACAGTACAATAGAAGACATTAAGAAATGCTGACCTTGTATACTCTATGTATTGTGATGATTCACATATAAAATTTATATATATATATGTATAAATATATTTGAATTTGAATTGAATTTGAAAATTGTTGAAGAGCAATTCTCCAAAACTAGTTGTAAACAAATATCTCATATGGTTTCATTATTCTCTACATAGTTAAAATGTTAGAGTACTATTTCAAAATTAAAAATCAATTGCATATTTTTATTAGTTAATTCTCAACTGGAGCACAAAGCATACAAGAAACTGCTGTTCAGATATTTGAAAATTATCTGTGAGAATTCAGAATGCTTCTGTATTAATAGCACGATTACTTTTAATGTACTATTGCACATATTTAGGAAGTGTGAAGCAGTATACAGGTATAAAATTGCTTGTTAAAATTTATCCCATTCCCACCGAATTTGCTAAACAGATTATTCACATGATTTAATGCATAGCATTTTTTACCCTTCATTTTGGAAGATGTCAGTCCGTTTGGGATGCATTAGTTAGCAATTTGAGAATTATGACTACTGTTCATAAAATGATATAGTATTGAAAATAGGAAGTCTTTAAGCTAGGAGACCTCAAATATGGTCCTGAAGGACAAATGATACCACAACTCTGAAGAATTAATGAGCTGCCGAAGGTCAGGAGCACTTTATCTTTCTCTCAAGTTCCTAATCCTCTAAATTTAACACAACATATCTTTTAGAAGTGAGGATGCCCATTCATATTCTAGATATTACAAGATACTCACATTTCATATTATTTTCATGAAGCAACTTGAGAAGTCTTTGTGATAAGAATAAGAAAAGTGCTTTAAGATAGCCCCGAGTACTTTGAAAATTATCATCCTCGCAGTCCAAGCACCGGCGTAAGAACTCCTTTAGACAGATGTGCACTGAGCAGGAGCTGGGAACATTGTGACATTGCTGGTTTGTCAGCGAGAATAATATGAATCCTTCATGAGACTCAGCCTGTGTCACATGATCAATGAAGCCCTCAAAGTATCTGATTTTATCATTAAATACTTTAGCTTAATAAAATGCTCTTATAAGCAAAATAAATGATGCTATTTTGTGGTAGATAGTGCTTATTGTCAAGGAATAATGAATAGGCTTCAAATATCACTTATCACAAAGAGACTTTTTTTTCCTGCACAGGAATGAAAAATAGGTTTGAAAAACCTATATTCGGGGCTTAAAAGCTCGAGCTATTGTGACTAACTGAACACAAGATAGTATTCAGTCTTAATCATTTCAATTTACAGTAGTGAAGAAAAGAAATTATAGGATTAAAAAGTAAAAGGTACAAAATCATTTCATTACATCAGCAGAGCCCCCAAATGTACAAGTTCTTGGAATAAGATTTAGTCTTTAAAATGTGTCTACATATTATTATTATATCTTTATATGTATAGACATTAGTTACTGTCTTATTGGGTGCCATTCATCTTATTGTACAATTTTTTTCTTTCTCCAACACATTACCATCAATTTTCTCTTATTTCTATAAAAACAGGCACATATGCTCTTGATAGCTACATTTTATATTTATATAATTCAATACTTTCCCCAACATTCAGTATGTATTCACACAATTTCATAGGCACAGCTCACCTCACCTCTCCTTATGTCAGTGAGCCACTAATAGCTTCCCCTTAGGCTCCCTTTCTTTTCTGCATTAGCAAAAGAGTCCTTTTGAAATACATTCTAGAGCCATAAATCTAAAAATAAATGGCAAGAAATACCACTGAAACATTCTGGGCAGAGAAGTACCTCTTTTATTTTTAAAGACCTTTAGAGAATTTTCTCCAAATTTCTTTCTAACTTATGCAGACTTTAATACTGCTTCCATTGTATTCAGATTAGGCAATTTTTGAAAATCACAGAAAATAAGTGAAACCCTTCCATGTTAAAATGAGGGAACAGTCCTTCGTTATATATGTGTGCATGTGTGTATATAAAATCGTTTTTGTTAACATTATTTTTTGATAAAGTTCTTTATTACTGACATTAAATAATGTTCTAAAACTCAAAGATAAGTTGGCCAAATGATATGGCTCCAGTTTACATAAAATCCATTCATATTAAAAAGTATACAAGACCCCATGGTAACACACAGCAATAGCTTTACAAGTATATTCCAAATGTACTTGGCCTGAAAGAGTAAAAGTCTGAACTTTTAGCTCTTTTCTGTACACTACAACCAATTAGAACACTTGAGATAAAGAAATGTCAATAAACTTTCAATAATCATGAAAAACAACATCAATTGTGGGCAGCCTAATGGATCTTTTGCAGAAAGTAGAGTTATGCATTCCCTAATAATCTGCATCAAGGTTATCTGAGTTCAAGCACATGGTCATCTCATCACGCAGTCAATGCTGGAGTGGATTGGTTTTTAAGCAAGACTAATGTCAATCCGTTGTCGAAATACTCAACATTTTTGTTGCTCATGAACAGAACACTGCTGGTTTCTTGTCCTTCACTTGGGAACATGCAGTAACTTTAAAGGAAAAAAAATATTTTTAACTGCTAATGCATTGCCAGTGGAAGCAGGAACTTATAATAATTTCCATTAAAATGTGTCCTAAATTCATTTCAGATCTTAGTTAATGGAAAAACACTGGCATCCCTTCTTGCTCTTTTAAGGAAATGATGACTTTTAAAGCTAATATTGTTTCCTGACATTTCTTACTAGGAAATGTTCTAAAGGTGTGGCCCTAACTAAGGCCTAATGGTGTTCACATTTTACACTAACTTTATTACTCGCTTCATCAAATTTTCCTACTGCTATATTTCACATTTTCAAATTTTATCTGGTTATGGTATGTGTCATGTAAATCATTGCAAGAAAATACTTTATTAGTCTGGTGTTTTATTTTTTAAAGTGATCTAGAAATCATAAAATACAAATTTATCCTAGAGCACAAATTGAACTATAAAATGCACAACTTAAATAATGATGTTTGAAGGTCCAATGGATAAAGAAAATAAAGATATATATATATATATATATATATATATATATAGATAGATAGATAGATAGATAGATAGATAGATAGATACAGATATAGATATATACACACACATATATGTGTGTGTGTGTGCTTTCAAAATGAAAAAGAAAAAGCTACTACATGAAATGAATGTGGTATGTTAAGAACAAAAACAAAATATCAAATACTCAAAGATGAGGAGTGAACATGGCTTTCAGGTCTCAAGATGGGAGGATTACGGGAAGGTGTAGCTCAGAGTCCAAATTCACAGATAAGGATGAATACATCAGAGCTTAAATAAGCAACATAAGAGATTTTAAAAGATTGCATTTATCATGGGATTCTTGTTAAATAAGTCATTTATAAGGTGCTGTCAAGAAAACAGGAACCAAGAGGGGAGTACTTTTGCTACTTTTAATGAGATCACTGGAAAGTACTATTCATTATAAATTTAATTCCAATTAAAATTGTACTTTAATTCTACTTTTTTCTTGCATGGCACAATTTAAACTATTATTTTTCTCACAAAATAGCATTGTTCTTTTTTATATTGAAATTCAACTTTCTAGTTAAATTATGCTTTAACTATTTTTCCTTTATTTTCTCTTTGTTATTGTTTTTCTCCAAATATTATCACACAATATATCCTTTATTATAGGGTGATAATTACCTATGTGATTAATGATTAAGGAAATGATAGCACATGTTTTAAAATGGAAATATATAAAATTAGCTTTTAATTTATGTAGTGTTCACTTAAATGCACACTTTAGCTTTATCCATCCATTGAATTTATCTGTTTTGAAAGGAAACCCTGTTTTGATATGTCCAACACTGATGCTTGCCAGTGATGGTTTAAATTCTAATATTTAGAAAAGAACTAAGTTCTCCAATTAAACATGAGCTTATTTTATTGATATTACTTTTCTTATGAGAGTCAAGATGCTATCAATAGTTTCTTTCTAATAGCAGTTACTAAGGTATATATATATATATATATATATATATATATATATATATATATATATATATATATATATATATATATATATATATATATATAATAGGAAAATATTTAATATCACATCCTATTGTTATTATTTTCTGTATGTCAAAATAGATTAAACAATAAATATAAATACAGTGAAAAATCAAATTAAAGCACTTTTCTTCAAAGATAAAGTGGAATCACCCTATACATGGGGGATTTATCATGCATAAGATCAATGACAGTCTGCAAGGTTACTGCCTGAAAATGCTTCCTAAAGAGTCTGGGGACCAGGCAAAAACTAAGACCCTATAGCTGAAGATAAGACAGACCGCCATCACACAACACCAAGAGACCCTGCTGGATCCGGAAAGGCTACCCAATTGGCAGCCTGTATAGTGCTGCAAGGCATTACACAAGCTGCCAGGGGAAACTGGCCAATGATATTTGGAGAAAGAACGGGACATTGCAATAAGGCACAGAAAAGCAAGGCAAGAACTGTGTAATAGTGGCATTTAGGGAGGTAATCAATGGCTCTCTGATTGGCAAAGAGATACACTAAGTGGCAAGGAACACTTAGCTGGAACTGGCATTTAAGGCAAATTTATACGGAGACTAATCATGGACCCACAGAGATGCTACACCCTTAAAAATCTTGCCAAATTAACAAGGTTTGTTCTATTTAACCTATATTGACCTCATTCTCTGTTGAAATATCTGTTTGCACTTTTCAGAAGGCAGCAAAACAGTGCACAACCTAATTCCTCCAAGAGGCCCTGAGATGATGGTTGATACCCAGGCAGAAGATAAACCACCCCAAACTCATCATCAAGGGCTCAAAGGAAACCTTTTTAGGAAGGAGCTAGTTGAGCCAGAGATCTACCTTCACAGCAATTCAGATAACCTATGAAAGGATAATGGAGACAGACACTGAGGATACCAAACTCAGTCCAAGGCAGAAACCTAGAGACACTTAAGCGCTCAACAGTAAAGCAGACTTAAAACTCCCCCACCAGCTTTCCTCAGGGAATTTGGCAGAAGAGGGTGCAGAAAGAGTGTGAGAGCCACAGTGTGGGGAATAAATATGCAGAGGCACTGCTTCCCTCAAAACAATAAAACAAAATAAAATCCTGGCCACTGCTTACACAATTCATATATAACCCTTCGCCCCACAGAGAATTCCAGCAATCCCATTAAGCAGGGTCCTCAGTGGATTGGGGAAAAGGAGAAGGGATACGGGGGTATAAACACAAGACTTTTTATACGGTGTTTTACTTATTAACAATAAATACATAAATTAATTTTTAAAAGTCTGGGGACCATCTTGTTGAAGCACATCCATCCTGGAAGACAGTCCCTTCAGATTCTCCACAATGATAGGAGTTATCTTGTAGAAATTGCAGAGCTAATTTTGTCTTGGGCCATACAAATAGGTTTATTTTCCTTTGAATAGAGCAATCAGCACACAGGAGTCACCTTGCCTTCCAGGTAAGTTTCAGATATGGGACAGCCATTGCTGAATGACTTTTGTCTTGAGGTTATATCACCATCTGAAGAACCTGTGTGTAATGGGTTGACTATATGAAAGGGAAGGAGATCATTCTATTTTTTTTTTCAGTTTCCTTAATGAATTGCCAGTGGTGGTGATCACAATCTGGCCCTAATGCTTCTACTATTCAGAAACTCTTCTCTTTGTATTCTACCTTTGTGGAAAGATTTTGTGAGCCAGTAAGAGACTTTGCTTTTAATTCAATTTACCTAACGATACATCATTTTATTCTTGAGAGACACTTTCTGGTTGAATCTTGTAAAGGACAGGCCACTGTGTATTTATATTTTACTGGAACATAAATTTATATCTCCTAGAAAATGTAAAAATCTCCCAGATGTGTTGTGAAATGCTCCATATTGCATCTTATAAGAATGCAAGACTAAACACTCCACAGAGCTATATTAAAGTATGCCTACAATTTACACATCAACAGATGCAGTTATGTGTGTAACACGACATATGTCCGTAGTAGACATCATGGTCTATGTAGAATAACATAATGTAGCCGCATCTACTCCTCCTTGTTCCCAAGTGTTTTGATTCAACACCTATATACTGTCAGCAAAAAATGTTCAATTATGGTTCAGGGAGAAGATCTCCAGTGTCTATTTTATTTTAGTTTCCTTGAATTTTATAGGAGAGCATTAGTCAGTCTTGTGAAGAATTCAATTTTAGGAAAACATCCAGAATCCCTTGAGACAGGTTCAAGTTAGAGCACTAAGGGTATTATTTGGAAATCAAGATCTTTTCCATATGGAGTATGTTGTAAAAATTAAAGTTAATAAAAGAGAAAGAAGCCCCCCAAAAGAACCATTTTTTTCATTTGACACACATTAGCATATATTATTTGGGATGTTATATCTGTGATGCCTCAGTATGCTTAGCTTATTTGAGTCAAGGTCTTGTTAAATACAGATATAAATAAAATATGTGAAAATCCCTAGTACAGTGTGATTCTTTTTCTCTTGCACCATCCTCTCCAATCTATTTCTGATCTTTCTGAAATACAGTCACGCAGCCTTTGCAGGTAACCAACGATTCTCTAACTGGAGATGAGGCCTGCTCAGTCAGAGAAAACTCATATCTGGTATTGGAAACCAAGTCAGAATCCCATAGCAAGGAAACTCATAGACTCCAGAGAGAAGCTCCCACTGCTCTCTGGAGAAGAAGAACCAGCTCACATACCAAAAACTCTCTCAAATCACTATGCATATCCCCTTTCATTGAAATTGCTCTCACTTTTGGTTGGAAAATCTGTTTTATTTTTTCTGAGGGCAGAGAAAAGTAAAGGTATCAAAGATACATCAATATGACATCAACAACAACAACAAAAAAAAAGATAGCCAATTGCCTACCATAAGACCTGCCACCTCTACCACAAGATCTTCCAGGGCCCACAAGAAATTACAGAGGAAGTAGAAACAAGAGGATGGCTCCCACTGCTAGCCTGACAAACAGATCCTGGGGAACAGTGACAGGCATTGTGGCCAATTGAAACCCATCAAAGCAGATACCCAGAGCCTATGGAAAACTCAACACTAAATCAGACAGCTAACAGACCAGCCAAGGCTCAGGGACCATTGAGGAAGAGAAGACAGGAAGATTGTGAGAGACACAGGGTGGCTAGAAAAATCCTGAGACCCTCACTTCCACCCCCAAACACACACAGCCACAGAGACTAACTGAGGCCTTAGTTATCCAAGAATGAACAACATCCCCAGAGGAGAGTCCTCAGGAAACTGGGACTGGGGAGAGTTCATAGAGCACTACAACCTGGGTAAAAATATTTTAAAATCAAAAGTTACATTTATTTCAAAACTCAGTCAAACAAATATTCAATTGACATATTTGCTACATTTATTTTTAAAATTTCACATGCCCCGTTAGAGTGTAAACTTTCTGATGATAGACATTTTTGTCCATTTCCTCCCTAGTTTTTCTTAAGTATTTGGCACACACATTGGGTTCTGGAAAGGATAATGTTGAGATTATTCAAATAGCATGGCATGGATGAATGTTAATTTATTTAGAATGTTTGTGAAAATTGTGACAAATCCTTAAACTATGATCCACTCATATTGAGTGTTCTCAGTTCTATGTACCACATTATTGTGTTAGACTTGAATTCGTTTTTAATTGAAAGGAATCTCAAAGTTCACATCCTCGTTGCAAGTTTTATGAAAAAAAGAATGTTATTCATGTGTTCTTGAGAACATAGCACATTCCAGGATTTTTATGGAAATGTCATTCTTGGAATGGGCCAAATATTTCACCAATACTTTTGTTCATGAACTAGGCTTCACCCTATTTTCAGAAATGAAACAGAGAAGGAGTCTCCAGCAGAGCCAAGGAAAGTTCTGGAAGCAAAAACAGCTTGGCCATGAATTCTGTTCTACTATATCTAGGAGTGTTTGTAGCATCTCAGGAATCTCCCAGGGACAAATAAAAAGCTGTGAGCCAGGCTCTTGGAAGAGTAAAGGAGTTTTCAGACTGGAGAAAAACAAGAGAACAACATAATGACCAGAGCCTCCTAAATGGCTACCTACATTAATTCATGTTCACTCTAAGAAGCTAAATTTAGCAGATTAGAAAGAGCTTTGATGAAGCTACACTATGGACAACAACCTCCCAACAATTTAATGTTGTAATTATAGTCTTGAATCCCAAATTAATTCCTGATTTTTAAAGAAACATACTTGTTTGGGTTAAAAGTAATCAATACTGAGCATGAAGACAATCAATCCCACTGGAAGTCTTCATTAGAAGTCACTTGTATTGGCTGAGCAATTGAGACTTTGAATAATGAATCTGAGTTTCTATTTTCCTTGGTTTAAATTTAATTAGTGCTACCTCTGTTCCTTTGCAAATAGCAGTG
This sequence comes from Zapus hudsonius, assembly GCA_004024765.1. Taxonomy (NCBI): domain Eukaryota; kingdom Metazoa; phylum Chordata; class Mammalia; order Rodentia; family Dipodidae; genus Zapus; species Zapus hudsonius. The sequence goes on from PVHP010012818.1 coordinate 17,245, forward strand.
TTATGGTTCTGATATTCAAGGTGTGTAGAATTCATGAAATAAATACAATATACTATCTGTGTTTTCTAAAGTGGTTCTACGTGAAGATTGGGGTAGCAAATTAAGCCTGATCTAAAGTTCTTCTTTCTAAGGAAAAAGCCAGGTACTTAGCTTAGCACTCTGGTTGTTTCCTGTAATATCCACACTACAATGAATAGTTTCAACAAAGAAAACAAAGCCTCAGTAAGCTTAAGCAGCTCTGAAAGAAACACCACCAATAACTTACTGTTCTATTCTACTCTGTCCTACAAAGTTCCCACCACACCATTTCCATCACACTGAGTTACTGGAGCTTTTCTCTCATCACATTAATTCAAAGACAAATATCAAATTTAACATACTTAAAAAAAAGATGTTCAGAATCTCAAAGGGTGCCTGATTGAATACAGATGAGCAGTTAATAACAGACATAAGATTAGTACCTTTGAATTATCTCTTCTACTCTTTGAAGCTCTGTGTCATTGTCCTAAGAATATGCTAATTATATAAACTTAAGTTACTGAAATAGTGACTGCAGCTTCAATTTCCAGTAGCGATTTGTAATGGTGTACGATAGTTTGCTAGCAAGGGTTACTAAATAATGAGTGTATCATTCTTCATAAGTTTATTTTTATTCAAGTTCTGTATTGTAAATCCTTGAACCTGGAGACATGTTTATTTAAACTAAAGTTATCCCCACCATTAAAAGGAGGACAACTGATCTACTCTTGAAGGTAATTAAGGTGTTAAAACAAACTTATAGTTAATTCTATTCTATGTACCATTTAGGAATATTGTTCTATCTTCCCCCAAACAGTGACTCTATTCTATGCCCCCTTTTTGCCCTTCTTGGTGGTTTTATGAATAACCACCAGCTTTGCTGTTGCTGCAACAAAGAACCTGACAAAAAGAAGCTTGTGGTAGAAAGGGTTTATTTTGACTCACAGACTCCAGGGGAGGCTCTATGATGGCAGGGAAAATGATGGCATGAGCAGAGGGCTGGACATCACCTCTGCCACAGCACTGCAAACAGCAGCAGGAAGGTGTGCCAAACACTGGCAAGGGGAAAATGGTTTATAATCCCCATAAGCCCGCCCCCAACACACCTCCAACAAGGTTCCAATTCCAAATGGTAAAAAATTTAAATTATTACAGATAATGGTAATTGAACTGCAAATTTATGAAAAACATACAATTTATAAAATTCCTGTCTCTCTGATTTGTTGGAAAACTTTCAAAATTACGTGGTGACATCACACTATCTTAAAAAGAGATGCAGATGCCAGCTATTTTATCTTGACCACTTTCCCAGATCCCTTCATCCCATTAGGAAAATGCCAGAAGTCAGAGAGACTTTCATAAACACTCAATCCATGTTTTGATGGAAAACTCTGAAAATGCTATTTTACTACTGTAATTAAGTAAGATATATGACTTCATTGTATTCCAACTTAGTTGGCTGTCTGGTACAATAAATATTAACACGAAAAAATGTTTTAAAAGTAAGGTCTATGGCTTCAGTGATAAGGTAGAACAGCTCAGTGTGAGCTCTGCTGTGCTGGCCTTTGTTGTAATAGACCAGAGTGGGAAATCAAGGATCGATGCCTCCGCTGGCCCCTGTCATATTGTCCTTGACCCACACAGCAAGAACTGTGATTTTGGTCACCCTTGTGTTTTCAGTAGAACTAAAAGGCTGTTATTTAAAATAGTCCCTGGCCACTCACCTGTTAGATCAGTCCTCCTGGGTGAGAGTCAACTCTCCAGTTTCTCTACAGAACATGGTATTTTTATTGTTCTGCCTGGGAGCTCATAACATTTTCCCTTTGTCCTTGGCATTCAGTAACTATACCAGGACATGGCTAGATCTGCCCCTTCTTAACAAGCTGCCTGGAACACCAAGCACTATCAACGTGTGGATTCAATAATGCTGGGAACTTCTCTGTTATCAAGAGGCTCATTCCCTCTTCACATCTCTGTTCCACTGTTTTCATCATTTCTGAACAATGAGGGGAGGATAATGAGATAGCATTGAGCACTGTAGCCCAGGCTGGTCTCAAACTCAGAGCCATCCTCCTGCCTCAGCCTCTCAGTGTGGGATTACAGGTGAGGGCCATCATACTTGGATTTTCTTTGGAATTCTTATACATCACATGAGGGTTTGCCTGAATCTGGGGGGTCACAGACCGAATGTGTTGTGTACTATGTGAGAGGCTTCAGTGGGATCAGGTGAGGAGGGTCCCTCTGGGTTCTTGTCATTTACCCTTTGACCTGGTTCATCAAGTTGGCAGTCAGGGAACAAGGTCTTCACATTCGCTATCATTTTTGCACTATTCATGGATTAAAATGCTTAGCGTCATTAGATGTTATTTATAAAAAAATACAGTGCTCTAAAAAGTATTTTTAGGAAGTATTCTCGGTGGTAGTGTTGCATGCAGTGAAGTTGCAAACACTCTCCTGTCTCACAGGCCTCCAGACTTTTAGCTCAGCCCTGCATTGTCTTCCCCATGCTAGACAAAGGGTGCATGTTGGGGTGAGTCCGTGGTCTTGGGTATTCACCAGAACCCAGGTCTGGTTGTGGGTACTTCCCAAGCAGCGTGTGTCCTTAGGCAGTTATTTGTGTTCTGTTCTCTGTGGGTGTGCAGTGCTCAAGCCAGAAAGCTCAAATGTCTTTCATATCCTTTGACTCCATTCTTAAGGTTATGGCTGTTTACATACTAGAAAACTATTCTGTTTTCCCCACTTTCCTTGGGATCTGAGAAGATTGATTGGCCTACCATGGACCCCTTTCATTTGGGGGTGTAGTGAAGACTTGTGTACACTCTGAAGTGTGTGCCCAATTATACAGATTGCATGACTTATAGGTCAGTATGTTTAATTATTCACCTTTGATTTTCACCCATGGATGTCTGAATGTGCAACATGGGCTCTGGACAAATGTAGTCAAACATGCTTTGCTCTTTGCTGGTATATACCTGTATAAACCTGTATATACCTATATGCACCTGTATACACCTATATGCACCTGTATACACCTATATACACCTGTATACACCTATATATACCTGTATACAAATGTATATACCTGTATGCACCTGTATACACCTGTATACAACTGTATATACCTGTATGCATGGCTGGGAGAAGAACAATCCTTAATGCAGCTCCACACATTGACAGAGTTCATTGGAGGCCAAGGGAGGCCACGTTCTCTTTGTTATGTTACCCATTCCTTATTTTTTCCTCTTTTTAAGTTTTTACTGATGATTTATAGGCATGTGCTTATTTCTTTTTATTAATTTTTTGACAATTTTCATACAATAATTTATTTTGATCAGCAGATTCTCCCACTACCTTCTTCTGTCCCCTCTCCTCAGCCCCCTTCCACAGAAGGCCTTCTTTCCAACTTTTTTTCAGTTTGATGTCTCCCCACCCCCACATAATCCAAGATAAAGCCATGATAGTCTCAATACTGGGCAGGTAACAGTGTGTTTGTTTTTTTAGGCTTTTCAGTCCTTTGTTTCAGATAATATTGTTTAAAGCAATAATCCACATTTCATTGTGAAGAGAACCTAAAGCCAGATATTCACATAGAGTGGAGCAGATTTGCTCACTGGGAAGTCTGAATCCCTGAATATGAGATTCACCACAATACCGACTATAGTAATGAGACACATCTGACTGAGGCATTAACGGCATAACTGTAGATGTTCCACTAATGCTTCCTTTGTCCAGGCCATAGACCCCCACTACACCAAGGAAGCATTTTACACCCTGTGTTTTCTTTTGGCTGAAATTCCACGCCTCCAAATTGAAATGGTAGCATCATAGTATCATTATCAGCATAATAATATCATAATCATATACATGTGTTGTGCAAAAAGAAGTGGTGATCATAACTGTCATAATTTATATTTTCAAATTCCCTGTTAATAAAAAATGTTTACCTGAAATATATAAATAAGTGTGCTGCATTTAGAAAATGAATACTTCTACTTATAATCTAAACTCAATTTATTTTTATTTTACATGTATCCAGTTATACGTATATATTTAAATTGCTTTGCCCCTAATTTCTTGAGCTAGTTTGGCAAGTTTCCCTTTTACTTTTCAAAGAGAAAGTAAGGTATAGAGAGAAGGAAGAGAGAGAAAAAAAGTAAAAAAGAGAGAAGTTAATATAGATGTTTCTGCACACTGTTACTAGCAAGGAGCCCCCAAAAGATGTTTTATGCAGAGTTACAAAACTGTAAATCAGTTCAAAAGATAGTATAATGATGGAACAATGTTCTAGAAAAACAAAAACTATTAGAATTGAACATATCATGTTAGAAATCTTGACTTGTGAATACCTCTTCCTAGAAAAATTCCAATATAATCTTAGACTCATGTAAAAGTATTAATCTCCATAACTTTTCAGGGATCTTGCTTCTGTCATGATACTTCTGGAAATTTAACTATTTCCAAAAGCAACTACATTTGTATTTTTAAAAAATATTTTATTTATTCATTTTCAAGCAGAGAGAGAGAGAGAAAGAGAGAGAGAGAGAAAGAGAGAGAGAGAGAGAAAGAGAGAGAGAGAGAGAGAGAGAGAGAGAGAGAGAGAGAGAGAGAGAGAGAGAACGCACCATGGCCACCACCTTGTGGGTCTGGCTTATGTGGGACCTGGGGAATTGAACCCCGGGGCCTTAGGCACTGGAGGCAAGTGCCCCAATCGCTGAGCCATCTATCCAGCCCTACATTTGTATTTTAAAGGTAATTTTTAATGTTATATAATTCCATGAATATGTAAATATAGTGGGTGAGATGAGGTTAGCCTTCCAAATGTGTACTAAGTACTTGAGAAATGAGCCTTGCAAGTCAAACAAGAATAGAATAGTGCCAGGATCTCAGTAGGAAAACAGATTTTTATTGTTTAACTTAAACTATTTCTGTACATTTGTTCCTTCTAAACATCATAATCTTTACCAACATGTACTACATTTTTTGAATTGCAGTTGATTACTGTGTGTGGTTGAGAACTTTTCATTACTGAAATGTTCCTTCTGTAGAACATTGAGCTGTTATAGATTTCCTGCATTCTCAGATATATGCTATACAAGATGTGTGGTGGAATTCTTCATCAACATATACTCAGTTTAGAATGTTTCTCCATGAAATAAAATGTTTATTCATGAACAAATGTGTTTCTAATATGATGAAGTTTGAATAACATATTTATGCAAACCTTAAAGTGTGCATTGATTTTAAAGAATGTGGATACTTTTCATTAATTTTTGTAGCTGTTAAGCAATGCATGCTCAAACTGTCAAAAGCTGGCTTTACATAATATCTGGATAAAGAAGCCAACCAATGCCAAGCATACAATTAACTGATTCTAGAAATCTCTAGACATCACAAGGAAAGTACAAACACAAAAATAAATTAACTTTTGAGTATTATGAAATCATGTGTTTTATAGTAAAAATATGAATAGAACAAAGTGATGAAGTGGATTGCCAGAGAATGATTTTTAAAGACAATATAACATGTAAAGTCACTTATTAGGTTCACAGCTCAGTAACCTGCTTGAACTAAATGATGTTACATATTTGAACTTTGCCCTAAACATTACCAAGGATAGCTCTATATTATATCAATATTGAATATCATGTAATGTTAGTCAGATTGCAGGCCAATTTCCGTGTGCTTCATATCTTTCTCTTTGCCTTCTGCTTTGTGATAATGAAGCTAGGGTTCTGCAAATTACAGCTCTGTGTATCAACTGGCTCATGGTTAGTCTTTTCTAATAGGCAACACAGAGGGAAACTGGAAGGGAAGAGGAGGAGACAGTGATTGCTTCCTTGATATACGCTTGGCACTTCTGCCAAACTGCCCTGAGCCCTGGCCCTTCAATGCAATAGCATGCCCTCCCCTAACAAGCTTCCCTGTGCTCAGAAGAACAAATGAGCAAGATGAAAATACTTCTAAAATGACTGAATCTGCACACCTTGAGAAAGACCTTTTAGGCTCTAGCTTGTGAGAACACACAAATCTCCCCTAGGTTTGCTCAGTCCTAGGGAAAGAGGCTTGATACATACTTACTGTTTCTAATCACATTGCTGTTTTCTGTGTGTTTCCCCACCACTCCAAACTGGGTGTTAAGAATTCTTATATACCCATATTAAATGCACTCTGTAAAAACTCACTATAATGGTCTACATTTCCTGGTAACTAATGGTCTCTCACAAATTCAATTAAATACCTCAAAGTTCCTGAGTCTGTGCAGCCAGTATAATTTATACCTGTGGGGAGATAAAGTAGTGGCCCAAATCGATTTGACATGGATTATTCTCTGTGGATTGAGAGAGAGGAGAGAGAGAGAGAGAGAGAGAGAGAGAGAGAGAGAGAGAGAGAGAGAGAGAGAGAGAGAGAGAGAGAGAGGAATATGATGATATGATGCATGGTCATATGCTCACCACCACATATGTAGAGGTGAGAAAACAACCTGGAGGCGTTGGTCCCCACTTTTTACCTTGTTTCTTGGGTTTTTATTTTTTTTCCTTTTTGATGTAAGATCTCACATTATCCCAGGCTGACCTGAAATTTACTATGTAGTCTCAGGCCGGCCTTAAAGTCACAGCAACCCTCCTATCTCTGCTCACTTCTGGCCTCCCAGAATGCTGGGATTAAAGGCCTGGACCACCATGACACCATGCCCATCCATCTCTTGTTTCCCACAGCAAATGCTAGACTATCTGGCCCACAACCTCAGGATTCACTGCTGTAGGCATATTGGGTTTATAGACATGTGTGCAACTTTACCTGGCTTAATGTGGGTTGAGGATCCAAATTCCAATTGTGCAGAAATGCACTTTTATCCACTAAACCTTCTCCTCAGCCCTGCATGATTTATTCTATTATCTTTATTTCTGTGAACTGTAACTTATTCAGTAAAACACTGCATGCCTTCCAGCAAATTGAGATCAATTATTTTAATTTCAAAAATATTGAGCTTGAGTGTATTTCATTGCTTGAAGCTGATTATCTCAGTGATTTAATAATTCACGTGTTTGTTATTCAGAGATATGGTGCACTATCAATATCTCAGGTGAATGCATTGGTTAGGTGTCATGAATATATGTCCAAGTCAGAATTGATACATTAGATAGAGTGACTGTTAGGTTTTGTTGTCAATTTAATATTTTTAATTATCTTGGGTAGATGTCTGAGGAAGTTTACAGGAAGGCAGCCTCTCAGCAAGGGGCAGGATGTAAAGAAGCTCAAGGAAATAAACACCCTTTCCTGTGTGGGCAGTGCAGGAAGGAAATTCCAGAGACTCAGGAAGACATTAAGTCTGGGGAAGGATTGAAAGATCCCACCCTAAGCCTATATAAAAAAGAAATTCTCTTTGCCCCCCTGCCTCTTTGCTGTTGTGTGTGTGTTGTTGGTAATGGGTTTCTCTGCTTGGACCTGTGAAAGGGGCCAGCCTCTTTTGCTTTTACATAACTTCCCCTCAACCTGTAGTTTCAATAAATACTTTCCTCCCCAAAATTGTGCCTGGCTTGAAGATTCATCCCAGTGGCGTGTGGCTGACTACAACAGATCGGTAGCTAGACTAGAGGTAGTGCTTTGGAGCAGTATTTTGTGAATTATAGGTAACCCAGTTTGGCTGGTAACTTGTGCCTATAGTACAACTAATACTGTTGATAGGGCTAAGGATGTAAATGGGAAAAAATTCTACTGGATCATTAGTTTTTGGTTTAAATTCCTTAAATTTATTTAGTGGACATAGAATTATTGAATCACATAACCATTATTCTTAGAAATTGCATAAAATAATGCATGGAAAAAAACACACACACTTTGCCTGCATCATAGGAATTGCAGATGGATGCACTACAGGCACATAACAGATCTCCCTTAGCAAGATGAAAATACTCGGAGATGGGCAGTTAGGATTACTGGCTGCAATATTCATAGATTCACTGCTGGTGAATCTTATCTCCAGGAGAATTCCCTCATTCACATTTCAAAAGTTCCCCCCAGGAAAACCCTTATCGATTACTCATGAAGAGTAAAGGATCTTCTATGTTGGCTCATTGTTAGCATACTCTCAGAATCGTCAAACCTCAGAACTCGCATGTTACTCTCTGATAATCTGATCGTAGCCACATCACAGAAGCACTTCATCTGTTCCTGCTTGTGTTCTCATGTTCCTCTTTCCTGCTGGAATCATTCCCGAGAGCTGTGAGCTAACGGAACCTGGATATCAATCTGTGCCTTGGATTCTGTTTCCTAGGAAATCACAGGTAGAAGATAGTGAGCTGGGCATGTCTGTGGCATTAGATCACAAAGAGAATTTGCAAGCAAAGTGACAGTGATCTTTTCCTGGCCCACACACCACTCCATAGTATACCAACTCTTAAAACCACCTGGTAAATTGTATTGATAAATGTTGCCAAGGATACCTGATGAATGGGAGATCTCAGTTGCTTAATGATTTGGAATATTATAATTATAAGGTGGAAAGAATCAAAGACTCTGCTGGAAGCCCTGAAAGCATTGAAGGAAACTATGGAAAGTTCATGTTAATTAATATTTGAACATTAAAAATAAAAGCCTATTTATTAAGGGACTCATGTTATGCTCATATAAAGCAGGAAAAAGTAATTCTCTTAAGAAAGGGTCAAGACAGCTTAGAAATTCATTAAAAAGCAGGCCAACTATGACCATGTCAAAGTTATACTAAGTGCGAGTCTAAGATTTGAAGTGGAAATAACAAACACACCCTTGAAATTATTGTATATCAGGTGGGCCATACTGAATATACCTACAAGTGTGGGCCACTTCTCATAAAAGTACCAGTAAACTTTCATTCTTTAAAGTAGCACAGAAAATCACGCATTAAGACTCTGTCTTCCTAAGCATGATCTAGGCCCTTGACAACAGTTAAATGACAATGTTACCTAACTTGAGAATGTTGAATGTTTGAAATAGCAAAATGGCCATTTGACAAACTCACTGCAGGATTTACTCAATACTGGCATGTCATATTATGTATGAGGATGAAATCAGACTGTGTGTGGGCTCCCAAATTTAAGTACTGACACCCAGCGGGATGGTATTTAGAGTTGAGGCCTATAGAGATGAGGAGGACGTAAGAGTGAACCATTCATAATGTGATTAATGCACTCACAAGACTCCAGAAAACAAGGTAACACTCTTTTATTACATGCGGACACAAAGAGAAGTAGACATTTTGCAACATGGATGAAGGAAGTCATGACAGCCTGACCAAGAGGCACTCTGACCTAAGCCATTGGCCTTCAGAACTGTGAGAAATGAATAATGAATCTGTGGTATATATGAAGCACTCAGTAAGGTGCTTTGTTAATGCAGCTGGAATTGAAATTTATAAAGTCAGGAAGTTAACAATATGTATGAAATCTCCCACTAATAGAAGTTAACACGATAACAAATCCTCAGGATCCATAGTAATTATGCTGCTGGGTGGCACTGAGAATCTTGGTGCAATGATGAGCCACAATGATGGAAGTATGCCTGAACCACCAGTGGTGAGACAGGAGCTCACCTCTAAATCATCGAGGGAAACAGTGCTTCATAAAGTCAGAGAACAGATCCCCCAGCTATGTTCTGTGTTAAGTCCTGGAGTTTCAACCAAAAGCAGACCAGAGAGGAGGACCAGCATGACAGAGAAACGCGATGCTGCTGCCATGCTGTGTGCTCAGCTTAGAGTTTTGGATAGTAATGGAGAAAATAGATTTATGTAATCATGCAGTGATGAACCAACAAAAATAAGGCGAAGAAAATTATTTGAGTGAGTTGAAGCATCTGAGGAGCATAGATGCATGCTTGACTAGCAGAACTTTCTGGCGATGCTTAAAAATGGAATAACACCAGGGCAAGGAAGACAGACATGTGACAAAGCAGAGTGCCATAGTTATAGAACTGAGTCAGGGAGAATGGTCAAGAGGTTGAAAGTAGCTCCCTACCCATTGTGTAAAATAATCACAATAATATACCCGCAGTTAAAAAAAAAGAAAAAAGAAAAAAAAAACTTGAGGCAGGTTTTAGATTCAGAAACCAGTCATTAAGGAAAAGATCAGGTGTTCCTATAAGAAGGGATTTAATAATGTCATAGCACATGAAAATTGGAATAAGCCACAAATTTTTTTTTTCCCCAAGGGGACATACAGTCTTTAGGGAATGTCTTAAATTCCCTGTGATGGCTAAGTTTGTTGTCAACTTGATCAGATTCAGAATAGAGTGAGAGGAGTCTCTTGAGTGGGTCTGTGTAGTCATTTCTAAGCAAGATTAATTGAGTGAAGAATGCCTTCCTCCCTATTGGGCAAGGGAGAGCACCAGAGAATTTCCTTCTGTGCAGCTGCCAGTGCTGCTCACTGGGGCCTGCTTTCCCCTTGCTGCTCACTTGTACGTGCTTCTGCTGCTCTTTTCAAAGCCTTGGGACTGAGCATCTGCCCCGTCCAATGACTCTTTGGCCTGCATCTAACATCATGGTCAGAATAACTGCTGAATTCTTCTACTTTCCAGTCTGTGGACAGCCATTGTTGGACTGCCCAGCATGTGTCTTGTGAGCTTATTTAATAAATTCACCTTTTTATATGTTCATTCTATCCATTCTGTTCCTCTAGAGAAACTTGACTAACATACGAGGGGAAGTGGAAAAACTTAAAGCATTTTAAGGCAGTTGGATAAAGTACAAAAATTGAAATTGTTAAAAAGAAAATGATTCATGAGTTTTTTATAGCTGGTGTAAAAATCTTAGCAAATTTAATAGTTTGAGACAAAAAAAAAAGTATTTACAGGGATGGGGTTAGCATCCTGAAATGGTCTCATCGTGTGGAAATCTAGGTTATGGGCAGCACAGTGCATGTATTATGATGGCTTCAGAGGAGAATCGTGACTCGGGCCTTTCCTCTCTTCAGAAGGCACCACACACCATGGCTTCTGATGGTGTTGCTCATTCCTCAAGCATAATAGCACATCGTTTCATTTTCACATCAAGTTAGCCTAACATTGCCTCTGTAACTTCTGTTCTGTTATGTGTCCTTCTTTAACCCTAGCAGATTGCCTCTCCCTTTATATTTTTTAAAAATATATTACTTATTCATTTTCAAGCAGAGAGAGAGAGAGAGAGAGAGAGAGAGAGAGAGAGAGAGAGAGAGAGAGAGAGAGAGAGAGAACCAGGGCCACCACCTTGTGCATCTGGCATATGTGGGTCCTGGGGAATTGAACCCAGTGCCTTAGGCACTGGAGGCAAGTGCCTTAACCACTGAGAAATCTCTCCAGCCCCCACTCTCCCTTTGTATTTTAAGGGTATATGGAAATAACTTGGGCCCACGCTTCATGATCCATGATAAATTCACTATCACAAAGTCAAATGAGCAGCACAATGGTGTCATTGTGATCCTGTTATTGTTTGGCATAACACAGTGACTAGTTTTGGTGCTTTGAATGAGAAAAAAAATTAGGGTGCCATCATTATTCCTACCAGAGTAGGGTAATCAGTTAATCTAATCCCACATATAGAACCTGTTTGCACTTCTCCATGTGAATCCAGCAGGGCATAATGATATCCTGCCCCTCTCGCAGCACAATTGGAATAAACACACTTAGTAGATCCATCATGTAGGGTTCTTGACTTATGAATGAAGTTTTCTCTCTGAGCCTTCAGTCAATATGTCTGAAACTACATGGGACATATTTCATGATAGCAGATCACAATCTGTGTCACATCTAGGAAAAATAGCTCTGTGTATTTCTAGCCTAATCCTGCAATGATCAATTTCACTTATCTCCAATGAACGGTGTTCTGACTCCTGGAAATCAGACGATGAGGGAGTGCACAGATTCAACATAGTGGAAACACTGCCTGGGGAAAATTGCTCTGTTTGCAAGTTACCCTAAGATATGGTGTGGAGTCCAGTACCTTTTCACCCCTGTAAGATGATCAGAAGCCTTTCAAATTTTAGTCCGACAGAACTTCAATCTCTTTGTCATATCTGATCAATGCATGGCTTCCTCAAAATCAAAAATATCATAGGTACTGGTATTCTATTAAGACTTCAAAATAACAGCAAGTCACCACATTCACAAACCACTTTGACTATATTGCATTTTTAATAAATGATAAATAAGTAATAAATAAAGTCATGGTTAGATACAAGTGCTATGGACATTAATTAAATGCAGATGTTATAGGATTTCAATGAGTTTGGAAATGCTCTCCAAATAAAAGACAAATTATTGTACCCCAAACATCCCTCCTCTGCAAAAAAGAAAAAGAAAAAAAAAGCCTATTTACTGGTCCCTTCAGGTGGTGAGGGTAATTTATACTGTACATAAGAGCAGTGCTTTAGGCAAAAATGTCCTTCTGTGAGTGAAGCATGCAGGAATGCACTATGTAGCAGAGCCAGGCTTTCCCATCCTACAGCCCAGTTGCAACATTGTTGGTCACATCTATACAGACACTTAAACTTTAGCTGAGGATATTTCAAGGCAGAAAAAAGAAAACATTTAGTCTGTGGTATGGATTATTTCAGCTTCTCTGAATCAAATCTACAATGAAAGAGAGCAAAATACAGAGAAGAAAGATATGAAAAACATAAAGTTTGACACAAAGAGAAATAAAGTTCCAGGCCCAGAGACGCAGCCACTTCAGCTGTAATTGTTAAAGAGATTTTCAGCACCAAGGATAAGCCTGTTCTGCAGTGGGACAATAAGAAAGCTGCTCTGAGCTTATGGCCAACCCAGGAAGGCTCTCTCTAGTAAAAACATGGATTCTTTCAAAAGGAAAACTCCTGAAGGAAGGCTGAGAAAGGAAGTCTCTGCTCCAGAGCTGCTACAAATTTAGTCCAAGGCCAGACTTCATCTTGAACTCATAGCAGACTACCAGCTCTCTGACTGAACCAGCTTCCCCTACCCTCCGAATTTCTTTTAAACTAGATTCATACGCTAAAATAATATCCATATGTCATTCTTCATTCATTATGTCAACTAGTTCTCATGTGAATTCTTACTGTTCACCAGGAGGAAATATAGATGGAACACGATGATAATAGTGACGGCTTTGGGGCAGCTGACATGTGGGCTGGAGAAGCATATGTGCTCACCCAGGACTGTCAAAATGCCAGCTGGTGACTCCTGCTATGAACAAAACTAATCAAGAAGGGTACTTAGGGACCTGTGTGAGGAGAGGGTGAGTGTGGAAACTATGGCTGCAGGAGGTTTGCTCCCAGAAGATAAATTTGAGAAGGGGAAAACTGTTTTAAATGATCCCAAACAGATCGCAGGGTGATCCTGACAGCCTGTACCAAGGTGTTGGTGATGGACAATGAGGACTTCCAAAACATATCAAAGCAGAAATCCAGAAGCTTCTAAGAGCTCAACAATATAATAGACTCAAAACACACCCACCATGGCTCAGGGAATTTTGTGGAAGAGGGATCATAAAGACTGTAAGAGCCAATTATGGGTGGAAATATTCAGAGCCTCTCCACCCCCTCCAGCACACACAGACAATTGCTGTCTGCTGCTAGCACAGCTCATAGCCCATAACCCCATGGATCACGCCAGCAAGCCCACTCAGGAGGGCCTTCAGTGGAACAGTGGCAGAGAGGAGGGGAATGGTGCCAACACATGATGTGTTTACCTAATTAATTAAACAAATAAAAATAAATAAATAAACTAAAAGGGGGAAGATCCCAAGCAGAGAGAACAGCTGGTTCAGTTGCTCTGAGGCAGGAAAATACTGGGAGATTGAGAACTCTCTGAGGTCACTCAGAAGAGAGCAGCAGGCAGAGTTATGCAAGGAAATCTGGGAAAGAATGGCCTATGACTAATGCCTATTGGTTGGGAATGGACAATTGTGGCATTTGCAGTTCTGTTTCAAGACAAGGCTTTCTTCAATTTTCACAAAAAAATAGAAAGCAGTGTGCATTTCCCTTAGAGGTGGCTTTTGTCTCTAGATGAAAGAGGTCAGAGGGTACATGAAGGTAGGAGCCAGAAAAAAAAAGGCTGATTAGAGATGTTTTAAAATTGGACTTCTGTTATATTTGAAGTGTTTGTATTTGAAAAGTATTCATGAAATAGTATATGAATACTTGGTGTGAGCATAAACAAGGGATTTAAGTAATTTTTGGAGCACCAAAAGAGAGACATATTCAATCACTATTAATTCCTGATACATAACATTAAAGGGAAAGTTGGCTTAGAGAGATGGCACCATGAATAACTGAAGAAGCTTCAGTTTGTAGCCTGACTGCAATGAGCTTCGTTTTTGACTCTCGGTTTTGCTTTTGTTGAGATTTTTGGTGGTTATTGTTGTTTTTGTTTGTATGAAGTAACACTTTTGAGGTAAGCGATACACTTTTTCAATTATATATGAAAATTTGACCATTATTCAAAAATAAGAAAAATGTAGCTATTATTTGGTTATATTACATAAGATTTCATACCTCAATAATAGTTGTGGTTGGGTGTGGTGGTGCATGCTTTAATCCTATCACTTTGGAAGCAGATGAAAGAGGGATGTTTTTCCTTTCTCCTACTGAAAAACAAGCTGAAGATTTGTTTTAAGGACTGCTTTCACTATGCACCTAATTTTACAGCATCTTAAATAAAAAAAAAAAAAACACTCTTTGCAAAAACAGAATGATTTATAAAGAACATCCTAACTTAAGTTAGGTGGTTCCTAAGAACCACCAGCCAGATATCCATGGATGATCTCTTAGTGCTCCAGCTATCCAAGGATGATCCCCTAGTCTTCCGGTTATCTGGGGGTGATTTGATAACCCTCCGTATATCCCAAGATATACAGGGATGATGCCCTAGTCACCCAGATATCCAGGGGTGATCCCTCTAGTCCCCCAGACCCACATATAACATGCTGAAGCCATGCAACCCCAGGAGGGAGATGCCCTAATCTGCTAGCCCAAGATAGATACCCCCTAAATACTCATCCTAAGAAGAGATGTCTTCTAATGGTTTTGCCCCAGGAGTGATATCCCCTTATCATTTAGCCCTAATTCTGTAGTTGCCTTCAAATTTGTTGGAACAAAAAGCCTGACCAAAAGCAGTTGATGAGAAGAAAGGCTTTATTTTCACTTCTAGTCTACAGGGGAAGCTTCATAATGGCAGGGAAAAGATTGTATAGCAGAGGGTGGACATCACCTCCTGCCAAATCAGGTTGAAAACAGGTCTAAGACAGTGTGACGAATTCTAGCAAGAATTCCCCAAACTAAGCTGTTGATGGAAAAGACCCACAGGGTCCCCAAAAGAAGACAGGTTTCAGAGCTCTTGAATACCTGTCCCAGGCAAAAAGTAAGACCCTATTGCTTAAGATACCACAGATGCCTACTTGATCCAGAATGGTAACTAGGCCCCAGATGGTAGCGTGTGGAATGTAGGAAGGCATTATAAGAGTTGCCAAGGGAAATTAGCCAATGATATTTGAGATCAGAGGTAATTGATATACAATATGGACTGATGTTATGAGAATGCTGATGACACTGCTTTATGGTAGAGAACAGCAAGCCAAGAAGCACTCATCTGTGCAATACTGGTGCTGAACCTAGGTGGGTAATCAATGGCTTGTTAATTGCCTGAGATCTGCTCAGTGGCAAGGAACCCTTAACTGGAACTGAGATCCATGGTAAACTCATATGAGGATCAAGATCATGAGCTCCAAGGGGAAACCCCACTATCCAGAGATCTAGACAGAGGCCACATAAACTAGAATCTTACCAAATTAACAATGTTTGTCTCTTTTAACCTATACCGATTATTTCAGAAGGCAGTAAGAAAGTTGGGCAAACCAATTAAACCAACAGGACCTGAAATGATGCCTGACACCCAACCCAGACAGGAGATGAACCACCCCTAATTTATGATATAGAGCCCAGATGAAACCTTTGAGAAAGTGGTGAGATGAGCAAGAAACCTACCAGCATGGCAAGTCAGATAACTTGTGAAAGGATAATGGAGATAGACACTGATGATACCCAACATAATCCAAAGTAGAAATCCAGAGATTATTAAGACCTCAACAGTAAAACAGACATAAATGTCACACATCGTGATTCAGAGATCTGCGTGGAAGAGAGGGGGCAGAAAGGTTGTAAGAGCCATAATGGGGGAGAATGTCAAGAGAATATCTAAGAGTCATTACCCTCTTCAGCAAAAAACACACAAAGAAATGATATTAACATTGCTACAAACAAGGGTGAATGAGCTTTCCTTGGCCTTTCTTCCACATGTGAACTCAGCAACAGGATGCCATATTTTGAGCAGAGATCATCTGTCACCAGGTACCACAGGTAGCAGTCACCCTATTGTCACCAGAAAGAAAGTTCAAGACCAAGGAAGGCAGTAAGAAAATCACAATGAAGACCGCTAATGGGATTTTTGACAGCAAAGTACATGCATTTGTAAAATGCTCATCTAAAACTTTCGTAGGGTTTTTTTTTTTTTTTAGAAGAGCAAACAGATTCCTCATTTGACTTTTTGGAATAACCAATAAAAATACTTGAATAAAATGTTCTCAATATGTAACTATCAATAAATAAAGTCCAATGATCATCAGACAAACAAACCCAAAACAATAAACCTCATAATTACCTGTTACTTCAAAGGTGTAGAATGAGCTGAGAACAATAACACATACTTTTAATCTGGGTAATCCCAGAACTCTTAATACTGAGGCAGGAGGATCATGAGTTCAAGGCTAATAGAGACCTAATAGTAGTGAGAGTGAGTTTTTTGTTAGCATGAGCTACATGAGAAAAAAATTCTGTCATATATATATATATATATATATATATATATATATATATATATATATATATATATATATATATATATATATATATATGGGGAGGCAGCAGGGGAAAAGGACAGAAAAATTAATATATATCCAAACACAAATTTGTACATGGATGTTCATAGTAGCTTTATTTGCAATAAGTAAGAAAATGGAAACAGCCAAATGCCAAACAAAAGAGGTGAATAATCTGTCTTATACTCATGAATGAAATACCACTTAGTAAAATAAGACACAATGCACATAGATGATTTTCAGTATAAGTATGTTGAGAGAAAGAAGCTACATATAAAAGAAAAAATATTCTGATTCCCAATACAGAAAAGAATGGAAAGATGGTGTATGTTGACATAAAACACATTCATGGATGCTTTAACATGGAGATAAAGGTGATATGGGAAGATGACTAGAAATTGGCCCCATATATTTGTAGATGAAAAAAAATCACTTTTTGCCTGTGGTGAAATTTATATCCATGTGTATGTATATGCTTGTGGTATATACACAGGTGTGTGCAAAGCATCCTCTCTTGCTCTCCCAATGCCTTTCCCTGACTAGTAAAATTTATTTTCCCTCAGCTAAGTAGAACATGATATCCTGAGATAGAGTCCCTGTGGAACCTGAAGCCCCCTGCTTTTCCATTAGAATGGCTGACCAGGGAGCCACAGTAGTCCTCATTTCTATTAACCTCAATAGTCGGGTTATAGACATGCACAGCTATGCTCAGATTTTTATATGGAACTTGGGATCAAGCTCAGGTCATCATACTTGCACAGCAAGTGCTCCTACCCGCTGAACCATCTCTCTAGCCTTTAGTTTGCTTCTAAAAAATGCAACTTAATTCACCAAGTCAGTCAGCATCTCAGCCAATGTAAGTGCCGCTAGGAGCCCAGCTCTTTCAATGAGCACTCCTGTCTCCAAAAGTGTCGATTTGAACCGAATTTGCACTTGATCCTTCTGATAGCTTTGGCTGAGGATCTAGATGAAACCAGTGGTGTCTTTTTTGAAAAACGTTATTTATAAGGTGCCATGGTCTTTTATTCAGGGCAGTTTTAGGTTCATCATGGCTTTTTTCTCAGGGTGCCACCCTGAAAATATGCACCTCTAACACCAAGCACGAGTTTATGAATATGGGGTAGAACTTTATATATATCATTTTGATTATATGTATCCTCTATTACCGTGATCACAGTCAGCCACACTGTACTTCTCCTCATCAGTGGTACAGGGGCCTGAATGACTCCTCACCTCAGGGAGTAGCTTCCTAAGCCCATCCCCTAATGATAAGAGAATGTCAACTGGCCTCTTCTTGCACAGGTAGGTCTTGTGAGGGATCCAGAGCTCTCTGTGAGTTCATGGGGGCAGCGGCCTGCTCATGTCTGGTGGACAGAGATCCACAGCACTCCTCCTGCAGCTCTATCTTCCTTGGGTCTCATCTTCCCAGAGCTCTGGAGAAGGTGTGTGCTTATGTATTCTAGATGGAGTTCAGTACCAGTCACTTATTTTCAGCAGTCGACCTGTCATGAATCTGCAATAGAACTTTCTTTATGTTTAACCCTCTGTCTGATCCTTCAAATATAGGAGAGAGTAACAAACTAACCATTCTTCAGTAAGTTAGCATTATGTAAATTTAGGTGTGAACGTTTATATGATGATTTTTATAGGGAGAAGAATGGAACTTAGGTCTTTTGCTTTTCCTCTGTCTCCTAAGACCATTATGTTTGATGATTAATGGCTTAATAACTAATCTGCTTTAGCATACCTTGGATGAGTCTCAAAATTATTTTCCACTCTGGATTCACTGAACGGCTCAATGTCACATTTAATGAGCACACAATGTCTTACCTTAACCTAGGTTGAATTAATTTTCTTTTTTTTTCTCCAAAGAAAAAATATTAGTATCAAAGAATAATTTGCACCCAGAATCAGCCACCTGCTTTGTACCTTTCCATCTCATCACCTTCACAAATCA
Organism: Zapus hudsonius; assembly: GCA_004024765.1. Classification (NCBI taxonomy): domain Eukaryota; kingdom Metazoa; phylum Chordata; class Mammalia; order Rodentia; family Dipodidae; genus Zapus; species Zapus hudsonius. The sequence goes on from PVHP010012818.1 coordinate 36,072, forward strand.
TACTTGGTTCTGCATTATGCTAATGAGGTACAAGTGCCAGGTGATGCCACTTCACTGTTTATATTGGAGACCCAAATTACTACTGCCTGTCACTTGTAATGCTGATGTCTTTTGAGCAGGATCAAGGATCTGACAAAATGTTACATAATTCCAAAGGAAACATTGCAAACCTGGGCGTTCCTATCCTATCACCTGCAGCCATTTCCTATTTATGAGAATTCAATTTTTGATACAAGGTAGCTGTGCTAGACTTATGTAAATGACATACCTCAGATATTTCCAAAAGGAAATTGTTTACCTCCATAAGTTTGAATCACAAATAATAAACTATTATTTGGTTATGTCTAATCTCAGTTATAACAGAGATTCTTTAGTGTGTGGAATCTTAGCTGAAGTGACTTTGTCTTTAGATAGAATATATTCAAAATTATTTTCAAGTCTCTTGCCTTATGTCAAAGCATATATGGCGAAATATCTATTTGATCACAAGATATTAAAGCAGTTTTAAAATTTAGCACGCAAATTAGTCTTTTATGCCTACCTTTAAACAGAGGGTCCCAGTGCAGAAGGTACTGGACTTTCCTTGTCACTCACAATATTCCTTGACCTAATAGATATTTTTGTCATTTATTTCTCCTTATAGTGTCATAAGCAAAACTATTTGCACCCAAATAAGAACATTTTATTAAGAGATCCTGGTTGTATCTGAAGGAATTTTACACTTCACCTGACAATAAAACATTTATTTGTAAATTATTATCTGTGCCATGTAAAAATACAATTGTAGCTCTAAAGTTGAATTTTCTCATTGGTGAAATGGATACTGTAGTATTTAATTAATAATATTCTATTGACATTTTGTAGGAAGCATTTTTAGTAATTGTCTACTGGAAGGAAAAAGACTCTCAGTTTGTACTTCCAAAATATCCAGCCTCGTGCTGTTTATTTGACTATTAAGTAGCATTCATCAGTTTGGAGAGTCCATTAATTAATGAAAACATTACAAGATGAGAGCATAAATAAATGTGAAGTGTTATTGGCACAATGCTCTCTTTCTTCTGTGAAGAGTAAAGCAGAAATATTTGGAGGAAACCATTTTCAAATAAGGAAGAGTTTCCATGTCCTCCCTGGGTTCCGATATCCCTTTATCTTGCAGTATCCACTGTTATCATTAAATAAAACTTTCAAATCATCTTTTCCTCTCCTCTTCAATAGAATTATAGCCAGAATCTTTTAAGTGACACGTTTTAGTTGGTCAGTTTGTGGAGTAATATTGTAACAAATCTGGACAGATCACATTTGGTAATATAAATATTTAGGGAGCCTTGAAAATGATCATGTAAAGCCAACAGCTTTCTTTGTTTTGGATTATTTTATTAATTTTGAACAGGTTTAGTTAAACAAACACATATATACTTATAGGAGGAACTGTCATCTAATATTTGAAAAGAATGAAGAAAAATTCCTATGCTTACAGAAACCCCAAGGGAAAAATATGTATCTTCAAACAAAAACAAATAGAGCCAACAAGACACAGAGAAAAATCAGATTAGGTAAATTCATGCTTTAATAATGTTATTTCCATGATAGGTATAATGTATAAACCAAGGAAGTGTTTAAGTCTTTAAACCCCAGAGAATAGTAGAATTTATGGGATAAGAATAGAAAAAAAAAAGAGTTGGGTGTGATGGTGATTATCTTTAATCCCAGCATTTAGGAGGCAGAGGTAAGAGGATCACTGTGAGTTTGAGGCCACTCTGAGATTACATAGTGAATCCATGTTAGCCTGGGCTAGAGCAAGGTCCTACCTCGAAAAACCAAAATAAAATAAAAACGAATTGAAAAAAGATAGCAGTAATGAACATTAATATATAACATAAATCACATTTTGATTCTGATGTCTGGGACCTCTGGCTAGAGATGAACCTGATCAATTAGCATAAATTGCTTTATAAACTTATAAAGTTGATGAACATCTGCCATTACTAGATATGTTAGAAGCAATAAGACTATTAAAAAGAGGTTTAAAAAAGGCAACTGTGAGGTCAAGCACTGAGTACTAGCCAACACAGGTAATGCTTAGCAGAGGGAATGCCTCGTGCCCATTGGTGTAAATGTAGAGTTCTCACCTCGGGTACATCATCCTTCTCTTCCTCCTTCTCTCTCTCCCTCCCTCTCTCCTTTCTCCTGTCTCTTGTCTCTGTCTCTCCTTTCCTCTATGTCCATTTCTCTCTATTCTCTGTCTCCCCCACCCTCCTTTCTCTCTCTTTCTCTCTCTCTCTCTCTCTGAACAGAAGCTGAGGAAGACAACAAGCAAGCAGACCACCTTCAAATCCCTTGAAGGAAACCTGCCATTGGAGAACAATATTTACCAAATTGAGGGCTTATTAATAATGAGAAACAGAAAAATGAGAGAAAATTAAACAAGGTTTGAAAAGTCAAGAAATGATACTGGTAATTTAGAATGAAAATTTATATATGCCAATAAATGCTTTCAAAAAGAAGTTATATAGGCAAACATGGTGACTCATGCCTGTAATTATTTCACTAGAAAGGTTGAGGCAGAAAGAATATGATTTAAGATCAACCTGGGCCATGCAGTGAGTTGAAGCCACTATGGGTGATACATAGACATACGTATGTGAACAATATTTGTGTTATAAACAACAATCATATAACATCCATACACTCGTTAGTGAGTTTGTATTTTTATATGACATTTTACTTTGTAATCATTAAACTTTTTAAAAAAATCTTTATTATCCAAAATTAGATACATTGTATGAGCAAATATTGTGCTGGTGTTCCCATTTCCCTCCTCCCTGTCCCCACTCCACTGGGTATCCTCCTCGGTGGGCACACTGGATCAGTCTATGGGGTAGGAGGTTATGGATAGCAAGAGGCAGCCTGGTTCCACCCCCCCCCCCTTTGTGTGTTACAGTGAGGGGCCATGTCTCTGGACATTCTCCCCCATCATGGTCTTACAATCTTTCCACCCCCTCTTCCACTCAGTTCCCTGAGTCATGGTGGGTATTAAGGCTGCATTATTGTTGAGGTCCTTAGGGGTCTCTATACTTCTGTTTTAGGTTGTGTTGAAAATGCTTGGTGTCTGTCTCGCTTGCTTGTCCTGGGTTGACTGATTGGTTGTGGTTAAAGGTCTCTTGCTTATCCCGCCACTCTCTCAAGGGTTTCAATTGACATTTGGTTTTGCATTTAATCATTAAACATTTAAAATGAAAGAAAAGAACACAAGAAAAAAAAACAAACCAGAATCTAGGTCACATGTACCTCTACAAGTAGAACTGAAAACAGATACTGTTATATGTTGATTAATAGCTAACAACTAACAATAATTTAAGGTTATAAATTTTGTCAGAGTAATGGTTAGTCTCCATTGTCAATTTGACAGGATTTGGAATTGCCATGGAAACAAATCTCTTTGTATGTCTGTCGTGGATTTACTGATTAGTCTAGTTGAGATGGGAGAATCCACCCTAAGTGTGGGTTTCTGGGATAGCATTGAAAGGAGAAGGAAATCAGTGTATCAGCATTCCTCCTGCTTTAAGACTGGACTGATGATCACCTCCCCCACCATAATGGACTGCCTTCCTTAGAGCTGTGAGCCTAAATATACTCTTTCTCCATAAACCACTTTTATCAGGTATTTGGTTACAGTAATGCTATAAGTAAATAAAACAGAAAATTAGTACCAAGAATGAGACTGGGCACCACACACCAGCCTTTGACTGATGCAAATACTGTTGGAAACACCCCTGACCTTCATGAGTGTGATCTTGAATGGATTTGTTTGGTTATTAAATGTTCAGACACACTTCACTTTTGTCAGATTTAACCTTTCCCCCCACCCTGACATTCTCATCATATGGTGTTGTCAAATGTTCCCTAGAGGTCCATCTGTTTAAACACTTGGTACGCCCTTGGTGGTTCTGCTCTGGAAGATTGTAGAACTTTCAGAAGGTTAAACCTTACTGGAAGAAGTATGTAACTGAGGGTGAGCCTTGAGATGTCATAACCTGGCCCTACGTCCTGATCCCTCTGCCTTCTGCCTTCAGATGCAATGGGACTGGCTGCTTCCCACACCTACAAGCTTTCATCTCTTCTCTCTTTACATGGTAGATTATATCCCTTGCAAGGCTTAGCTAAAATAAACCTTTATGCCATAAGCAGAAAAAGTATGGGTCCCAATCAAGAAGAAGAGTAATATAAGGTAGATATATTAACCTTAGTCTACCTTGTTCAAAGATGATGTTTATTTTCCAGATCTCAGATAATACTTTGTTAGTTTTTTTGTGCCAAAAGCATTTTACCATAGTGATATTACCATGTTTTATTTATGAATTTGCACACTGATGCATCTATAGATTTTTCTAAGTTTAGACCTATAATGTTTTAAATATTTACATACATTCTCTTTTTTATGAACATATGCATTTAGAAAGACTTCTTAGAGAATACATGTATTATAGCAAGATTATGTTTAACTTTTAAGAAACATCAAATCATTTCTCAGGGTGGCTTTCCCGTTTATTTCTACCACCAATATATGTTGAAGGTTAACTAGAATGTTCAAATGTTGCTGGTGGTTATAGAAATTGATTTTACATTCCTTTTGAAGTGAACTTCAGCTTTATATAGATTCCTGGTTGATGGCTTCTTCTGAATGCACTGTTTATGCTATTATGGTGCTTCTGGTCAATATTCTTTCTGATGCACTCAGCCAGTAAAGAAACTCACCCTCCCTTCCCCTTGACTGTAATGACTTGTTATTTTCTGTCTGTGCTCAGTAACTTCTCTTTGACTTTCAAAAACTTGACTTGTAATGGATGTAACTCTATATCTTACATGAGCTTTCTTGAATATATATTCACTATTATCTCCTCACCCCAACCTCTGTTAGCCTGAGGGTCCTCCTCAGTGGGGTTATGGTACTCACCATAGGGTTATGAAGGCCTTGGTTAGTCCCATTTGGTTAGCATGGGACCACGTCTCAGAGTATTCCTACCCACTCTGTGGCTCTTATAATCTTTGAGCCCTCTCTTCCACAAAGTTCCCTGAGCAAAGGAAGTCTGGGGGAAGTCTCTGATTGAGTTTTGAGTTCTTTGTAGCCTCTAGATTTCTGCTTTCATTAGTTTTGACTATCCCCAGTGTTTGTCCTCATCACCCTGGGGCTGGTGGCAGGACAGCAAAAGAGCAGTATTCATGAGTCTGCTTCCTCTGCAATTTTTCCTGGGCCCTGACAGATGAGTGCAAGAGAGGTGGAAAGTCTCATTGTGGTCAGTTGGCTAGCTTCTTATTTTCTTAGTTATACAGATTCATATTTTTATCAATCTTGACAAGATTATGGTGATTATAACTTCTCATTTTCTCTTTACTTCTTCTTTGTGACTATCATAAACATATATTGCTATGTTTCATTCGATCCCTTAATCTGTGACTATGTTAATTTACCTTCAAGCTATTTTTCTATTTACTCTCCAAGTTGGCTAATATATTTTGATTTAATTTAAATGCAACAATCCTCTGTTTTGCTATATCGATCTGCCATTGAGCTTGCTTAGGAAACATTTAATTATTTATTTTTCAAATATGTGTTAAGCAATTGCTTAGTAAGTGCAAGTCCCTTGGTTCAGTCTACAGCAAAGAAAAAACCAAATATAATCATAAGACCAACAAAAAAGGGAACTATCAAACATGTGTCTCTAAAAATTTGTAACACCACTGTGAATATCATGCTACCTACGACAGGTTAATCTTTGCACAGGCTGAGCTGGGGACAGGGAGAAACTAAGAGAACTGGATGTGAGTGCCTAGAACACAAGGGACTCCACAGCTTCTCTATAGATTTCTTGATGTTATAAGCATGAGTCAGAAACTCATGATCATTGACCTGACAAGATAATCAAACCATCAGTAACAACACACTTGGGCCAGGAAGACCGGGATGAGTACTAAGATATACAGGATCCCTTGCCACAAGGACTAATACAGACAGCCCACGAAGGAGGATATACAACTGATCAGGGAGGGGGAGGGGGGAAGCGGGGAATTCGGGATAACAACGCATGGTTTGCCCACTAAATAATGTAACTCATTATGGACATTA
>PVHP010012819.1:0-42220 GCA_004024765.1 Zapus hudsonius
CTCCGGCACAGCCTGCCCTGAGGAATCACTGCTTCCTGCGAGCTCTTTTCCACGCTGTCAGCTTCCAGTCGTGCAGATCCTGTACTTGGAGGTGCCTGGAATTCAACTCGTGGCTGCAGCTAATGACCACGAACTGGGTCCCTGCTGAAGACCCTGGCCCTAATTTCCCTGTGGTTTATGGCGTGTCTGCTAGTCAGCCATCTTTCCCGGAAGTCCCGCCCTGAGTCAATTTTATCTTGGTAGATGCTAATGGCAAGTCTCCATTAGGAGGACTTACAGAGATTCTCATTGATTTTATAATTGCATTTCCAGGAATCGAACACACTATCTAGTCTTTATTTCATATTCTTTATTTCATATTCTTTATTTCATATCTTCATTAGAAATATCTAGAATATAAAATATAGCACACAGTAATCTGTGCATAGAATGCTGGTGGACTCCCCTCTGAGGAGTGGTTCTGTGCATAGCTCTGTCCCAAGGCCTGCTTCTGATAGGTGCATTGGGAAACACTGTCCTCTGAGCATAACAGCCTAAATTACCATCTTAATTACAGCACTGTGGTGGCTTGTTTAACACTGGGCCTGTGGTCAATCCATCATAGAAAGAAAGAGTGGGAAGGTCACAGAGCCTCATCTGAGAATCAGATACTCCATCCTGCACCTCCCTGCCAGATGTATGTAATTCTTCCCTAGCTCTATGCAGGTTGGGAGGTGCTCGAGGATTCAGAAGGTGGAAGGTTAACTGGAGGAGGACTCCATCTATGTTGCTGTGGGGAAGCTATCATCCATACTGGGGGGGACTTTTAGTGATATGGCTATTTTGTGGTCACCCATGCCCCTCTAAATAACCCCTCATCCATGGTCTGTAAGAAAGCTCAATAAACTCATTGGTTCACCAAACTAGACTTGGGTGGAATAGTGTTTTGGTCTGCGGTTGGCATTCTATCAGGGGTGAATAGATATGCATTCATATCTCCTCAAGAAAAGTCATAAACAGGGCTGGAGAGATGGCTTAGTGGTTAAGGCACTTGCCTCCAGTGCCTAAGGCCCCCAGTTCAATTCCCCAGTACCCACATAAGCCAGACCCACAAGGTGGTGGCCCTGGTTTCTCTCTCTCTGTCTCTCTCTGTCTCTCTCTCTCATCTATCTCTCTGCTTGAAAATGAATAAATAAAAAAGAAAAGTCATAAACATAGTTTGTAATACATATTTGTCGAATGATATTTGTAGAACAAGTCAAAACAATGATGAGGATATACAACATTCTACAACTCACTTATTCGTGTATCTACTTCTTACTGTCTCCCCACACTACGATGAGGGCCTCCTAAGGACAGAAGTATCATTTTATTTGTACAGAGGTATATGATTCAATACTTTGCATATAGAAGATGCTCAGTAAATATTTATTGAACCATTAATGAGTCTGAGGCTATAACCACAGATTTGATTTTCTTGTGCCAGGCAGGCTTGAGATAGGGTCTTGCTATGTAGTCCAGGTTGACCTTGAACTCACAATCCTGTTGCCTCCAATTTATGAGTGCTGTGATTATAGTCATACACCATCATGCTTGGATAGATTTTTTTTTGTGTGTATGATGTGTGTGTGTGTTCATGCTTATGTGTGTGAGGGTGGGTACACATGTGCACAACACACATGTGGAGATCAGAAGTCTGTGCTTTTGCTAGAGGGAGAAAGGAGCATTAAGACAATTGGAATAAATGTTCATAGTTTATTGGTTCTTTTATACTAGGCCCCAGAATTATTCTTTGTTCAGTCATCATAGTGTATCTGTTGCAGTCAGTTTCTCCTTGCTGCAACAAACATCCAGCCAGAAGCTACATGTAGAAGGAAAGGATTTTGGATTATAGATTCGAGGGGAAGCTCCATGATGGCAGGTAAAACTGTGGCATGATCAGAAGCTGGACATCACCTCCTGGCCAACATCATGTGGCCAACAGCAATAGGAGAGTGTACCAAGCACTGGCAATGGGAAGCTGGTCATAATACCCCTAAGCCTGCCCTCAACAACACACTGCCTCCAGGAGGCTTCAATTCCCAAATTTCCACCAGCTGGGGACCCAACATTCAGAACACATTAAGTTTATGGGGAACACTTGAATCAAACCACCACATTACCATGTATGTTTTAAGAGAAATTCAACAGTACAGCTGAAACAAAAGCATTGCCCTGCAGTCATTGTCCCAATTTAGGGACAGTCTTCATCACTATTTCTTAATGAGTTCCGACACTAATTATATCCACAACTTTAAGTTTCATGCTCTGCTTGGGCTGCGGTTCCCTGAGAAACGAAGCCTGTGCAGAACTGGAAGCCTCCTTGTTCAGCTGTCAGGATACTAGAAAGAGCAGCCTGTTGGGAGAGAAGTCAGCAACAGTCTTAACCAGCAGGGGACCTTACAAGTTCTAAGGCTGTCCAACCAGTCCAAATGTGCCAACTGGTGCAATGGTGGCATGTCTGTTGTGGGGTAAACTGTTTGCTCCCTGATTGGATTTGAGACCTGCTCCATAGGGAAGAATTCCTGCCTGGTACTGAAAACCTAATCAAGAGCCTATGGCCATGGAGACCATAAGCTCTATGGGAGAAATTGTCTGGCTAAGTGGATATATTATATTCTAATGTTTATGCCCACATATTAATACTATCACTTTTTTTTGATTACTGGGAGGATTCAAAACTCAACAAAGTGCTGAGAAGATGCAACCATGGAATGTTCCACACTAAGTAAGACACTTCGATTATCTCCTCGAAGGCTCAGCGACCATTGGGAGAGGTGTGCCAGAAAGAATGTAGAAGCCAAAAGAAGAGGAGGAGAACTTTTCAACACTGTCCCTCAGACACAAAGTAGCCTTGGCATTCATGACCTTACAGTGGCTGATGCTACCTACACAAGACCTGAAAAATAGGAGGAAAAGTGCATCAAAATAGAAGAAAGACTAGTTAGAAAGAAGGGGTTCAGTAGAGGGGGATAGGAGAGGGGAGGAAGAGGTGTGCTGGGAGAGGATTTTGATTACAGTATATTGTCTATGCATGTGAAGATTGTCAATAAAAAGTTCAAAAACTAAAAATACTATGTTCATACCTAGGTTTCTAGGGTTATTGGCCTTTGATAGTGTCATGGTTTGATCCAGGTGTCCCCACAAACAAATGAATGTGTTCTGATAGATCAATCCTCAGCTTATGGAAATTCGGGAATTAGAACCTCACTAGACTGTGTTGTTGGGGCGGGTTTATGGGGGTTATAAGCCAGCTCCCCCTTGCCAGTATTTGGCACACCTTCCTGCCGCTGTTTCCAGTACTTTGGCAGAGGTGATGTTCACTCCTCTGCTCATGCCATCGTTTTCCCTGCCAGGATGAAGTCTCCCCTCAAGTCCGTAAGCCTAATAAACCCATTCCTCCACAAGCCGCTTTTGTTTGGGTTCTCTCTGGGCAGCAACTGCAAAGCTGACCACAACAGATTTGGTACCAGGATGTGGGGTCATCTGTTGCTGTTAGAACCCTGATTCTGTGACTTTGGCATTTTGGAAGTGATCTGCAGGAGGAAAATGTAAGGATTTGAAACCTTGTCCTAAGAGGTGCCTTGCAGTGCTGTAAGTACAGCATAATGGAGCATTCTGGTCAGAGTTACAAGCTCTGAATGTAATGAAAATTATGGACTGTGAGGTTAAGCTTACAAGGGGGAGAAAGAACTTTGTCAGGACTGTGCCAGAAGCAGTTTGTGTGAGAGGCCTGCTGCATTCTGCCTGCCTGTCCTGGAAACCTGTGCAGGGTTGTTTGATGTAAAGATGGACTGGTGTGAGCAGATGGAGATGGCACAGAAAGAAAGATCTTTGGGTCAAAACTGCTGCCTGTTCACTTGCAATTGTTTGAGAGATGACAACCATTGAGATTGGGCCAGCTGGTCTGCATTGGAACAACAGGAAGAATGCGGATTCTTTGAAGTAAAGGGCCTGAATGCTTTGTTCCCCCCTGGATTAACAAATTGGTAGCCCACCTGGTTCTGTGGAATGGAGATTGGTTAGAAAGAGAGGGTCATTGGATTTGCAACACAGTTTTGTTTTTGAAAAATGGCCATCGGCATGTGAAGCAGGTGTGCTAGGTTGTCTGCATGGAGCCCAATGGAGCCATGAGGATGAACTGTGTGTTGCAATGGAGACCCAGTGAATTCCAGGACTATGGATGGGTGCCAAGGCGAGCTGCCAGCACCGGATGAAGTTTTCCCAGATTGTGAGTAGCCGAGCTGGAGGGGCGGAATTGAATCTCCAAGAGACTGATTGGTTAGAATCATTGAACTTGGAGTTAGAGACTGATGGTGCCCTGTTTGTTTTAAATCTTGTATTGGCCAATCTGTTTTTGCTGTGTCTCATGTTTTGCAGCGTGAATGTTCTGTGCCATTACCAGTTTATTTTTGGTATTATGGCTCAGTTGAAAGCTGTGGGGACTTAAGAGTTGAGCTGAACGCATAGTATTTGCATCATGTATGATTATTAGTTTGTGGGGGCCAGGGGCGGACTGTCATGGTTTGATGCAGGTGTCCCCACAAACAAATGAATGTGTTCTGATAGATTGATCTTCAGCTGATGGCAATTTGGGAATTAGAACCTCACTAGAGTTGTGTTGTTGGGGATGGGTTTATGGGGGTTATAAGCCAGCTCCCCCTTGCCAGTGTTTGGCACACCTTCCTGCCGCTGTTTGCAGTGCTGTGGCAGAGGTGATGTCCAGCCCTCTGCTCATGCCATAGTTTTCCCTGCCAGAATGGAGTCTCCCCTCGAGTCCGTAAGCCAAATAAACCCATTCCTCCACAAGCCACTTTGCTTGGGTTCTTTCTGCGCAGCAACTACAAAGCTGACCACAACAGATAGTATGTTATTTTACTCTTAAGGTGGTATTAAGATGGGCATTAAGGTGGGTAATTTTTCCACTTAAACTTTTTCTTTTACTTTCTTTGTTTTCCCTCTTTTTTGGATGTGTATATATTTGTGGTGTTGCACGTGTGTATACTTGTATGTATGTAGGACAGAGAGGTCTTTCTCAATTGCTCTCCATCATCTTCTTCTTCTTTTTGAGTCCAGGTCTCTTCCTGAATGTAGAGTTCATGCATTCAGTTAGATGAGCTAGCTAGCGAGTTCTGGGAATTCTCTCACTTCTGTAGTCTCACTGCCAGGGTTGCAGGCATACACTACCACACCTGCTTTTTACATAGGTTCTGAGGAGCTGAACTCAGGTCCTCATGCTTGCATGGCAAAGAATTTTACTGACTGAGCCATCTTCCCAGCCCCCTGCTTTTTACTTTCTTCAGTCTATTGACCAAAGTTGTGATTACTTGGATTTCTTTGGCTGACTGACCTGGATTTCCATTTGCTTTAGATAGCATCTGGTTTTCAGCACTCCAATGTAAATGCATTTACTATGCATGCAATATTTCCGTGTTCCATGAGAAGAATTTTTCTACCAGTTTAACAGAGAATTGATAGCAGTTTCACATTCAGACCACCCACCAGTATGTATGGAAGCACCTAGAATTATGAGGAATGTATTTAAAATGAGATTGTGCTGTAGAAAAGTGTAATACTTAAAAGTATCCAGTTATATACTGAGTGAATGAGTAAGTTGTTAGAAACTCTCACATTCAGATTTTGTTACATAATCCACAATTAAAAATGCAATCTTTTGTGTTTTTCTTATAGTTGATTCCAAAAGAAACAAAGATTTATAATATGATTTTGCAAATGTCATTCATTGCAGACACAGTTTAATTGAACCCATAGAAAAGAGAGTAGAAACAGTTAAGTTGTACTTATAGAGAAAAGAATGCATTTTAAATTACTAATCTTGTGTAGGATGTTTTGAATCTCAGGGTCAATTGTATTTTGCAATAAGACATTATAATTTACTAAGTCAAATAGAATCTAGATGCTATAACAAACAGCTCCCAAATCCCAATGGCTCAGCTTAAACTATCTGTGGAAGTTTGAATGTAAATGTCCTCCATAGCCTTGGAGATTTTATATATATATATATATATATATATATATATATATATATATATATATATATATATATATATATATATATATATATGTGTGTGTGTGTGTGTGTGTGTGTGTGTGTGTTTAGAGAGACTATTAGATTAAGAGACAGCAAGAGAAAACAGTATGAAGAGCTGAAGAGCACCTGTCCATGAGAAGGCAGGAGTGGGTAAAAGCCATCTGCAGACTGGAGTCATTTATGTCTTCTGAATGGGGGCTGAGCTAACAAGCACTAACACCAAGTTTTGGGGCTGGGTAACCAACCACAATGCCACGTTCAGGTTTAATCCTTCTAGAAATCTTAATTCTAGGAAAGGGGAACTCCTTCCTAGGAAGGAACTCAGGTTGTTTATGGAAAATTAGATCTAGGGAACTCCTTTAGGCAGTTTTTTAGGCTGGCAGGCTTTGCAAATTAGCACATTTCACCATGGAGCCATCTCTCCAGCCTTCTCTGTCTTCTTTCATGTACTAATTGACAATCAGTAATAGTTAAGTCAATGAATGAGTAAATTTTACACACACACACACACACACACACACACACACACACACACACACACACCACAGAGCCATTGTTGTTTCTGGCTTATAGCCAGAAGAGATAAAGAAACTGAAATAGGTCAGAGCAATCAGAACATTTAACTCTTTCTCTGTGTGCACTGGAAGCATACTAAGCATGTCTCTACCACTAAGCTATACCCCCACCCTGCAGCACTATTCTTGTGTGTGTGTGCGTGTATGTGTGAGTGCATGTATGTGCATTTCCATGTGTGGGTTTGTGTGTATGTATGTGCATATTCATGAGGAGGGCAAAGGTTGTCATAGGGTATCTTCCTCAATTGTTTTTCAACTTATTTACTAAGATAAGGTCTCTCACTTGAACCTGTTCACTGGTCCAGCTAGTCTAGTTAGCCAGCTTGCCCTGGGAATCCCTTTCTCTATCTCCCCTGTGCTGGGGTTTCAGGTGGGCTGTTGTAAATGGCATTTCCTCCCTTTCTTTGGAAGTCTGTCTTGCTTTCTAAACTATTTGCCCTTCAAGTTAATTCTTCTTTTCTATACTGTGTGTTTTATATTTTCAATACTGTGAACAGGCTGGGAGATGAAGTTAAGGGTAATGTGTCCACAATTATGTTTACAGCATATAAAGTAAGAGAACACTGACATTTTCTTCATACAGCTTTTAATGCTTGTATAGGTTTTTGGATATATTTAAGAAGCATGTAAAAATTTGAGGTAGTTAATACTAGCTAGTACATATATAGCCAAAAACTTGTTTAGCACTACATATTTTTTAAAAATTTAATCCATTCCTCTAAGTAATATATGTGATTATGTACTCATCCTCATTACATGGTAGTTCAGAGATAAAAATTGTCTCAGATATTAACTAATCTGCAAGAAAAGGGATTAAAATGGAAGAAAATAGTGCCAGTACTTTTCAAGAGTATTAATTTCTCTATAATATTTGAATTTGTACATCATTATCAAGGATATGTATAGTGTCTTTGCTCTGGTTGTAGATCTTCTGAGACAAGACTGAGATAGTGTTTTCCTCCTCAAGCCGTGAGTTTTGTTTTTTATACCCCTTGCAGAGTCTTGGTACTTCTGAATGCCAGGAGAAGGGAATGAAGTGAAAATCAGCTCAGTCCTTGAAAGGTGGCTTAAACCTCACAGTGACAAAGGGGTTGCTAAATTACCTTCTAAGGACTGAAGCAACTGAGCAAAAATTAAAGCTTCATTGGAAAAGGTGTGGGGAGAAGGCAAGAGCTATGTGATGCCACTCCACCTCTTTGAACCCCTAAGACCTCCTGGAAGGACATCTTTTCATTGCCTTATACCTTCTTCTCATCATCTTCCTCTATGGGTTTTGGGTTTCTTGTGAGCATCAGGAGACAGAAGGTGTCTAACAATGAATCCAAGGGTTGAATGACCAAAATGGAGAAGGGTGCCATCCTTTGTAAGTGCTACCACCAGTTCTTCAAATATAGTTATTGGACTCAATTTGCAGGTGCAAAATAAATAGATAGAATACTCAGCCTACCTGAGATTTCCAAGCAAGGCAGGCAGAGATACTGGAGGGCACTGAGGTCCAACATCTATCACACAGTTATCCTATGCAGTAACAGAACAAGGCAGGGCAATTTGACGTGACCAGTCAGGGTTGGAGAGGCTCTTGTTTGGATCAGGAGTTCACAAGGTAGAGAGAGATAAAGCCACAAATAGAAAGTGCTTCACGCACAGTATCTGTGGACCGAGCTCAGAGGACAGTCTTCACACGTAAGCACTAGGGCTGGGGCTGAAATATCAGCATGTGGGGCAGAAGCTCTAAAAAAAAGAGTAAGAAAGGGACACTGGATGTCTGAAATTTAAAATAAAGAGCGAGAGAAGCCAGGCATGGTTGCACACATGTCTTTAGTCCCAGCACTTGTGAGGCAGAGGTAGGAGGATTGCCGTGGGTTTGAGGCCACTCTGAGATGACATAGTGAATTCCAGGTCAGCTTGAGCTAGAACGAGACCCTACCTCGAGAAAAAAAAAAAAGAAAAGAAAGAAAGAAAGCTAGAATTACTACCCAACAGACAGTAGCCCACCTATTGACATATGAAGTAAAACATCTGCTGATTCTATGTTATACACATGTGTTAATTCTTTGATTATATGTGTGTTTAGTGTCGTGTGGTGCCCCATACATTTGCCTGGGGTGGTGGGGTGCTCGCCTCAGGTTGCTGAATTGCAATATTGGGTGTCTGGCTCCATTGCTCTTCTGCCTGGTTTTGTTTTGAGTTGGAGTCTCTTTACTGATTCTGGAGCTTGTAGAACTTTGACCATTCTTGGGTCTTTACTCCCCTGCATGACTGGGGTTACAGGCACTTGTAGCCATGCAAGGCTCTTTATGTGGGAACTAGAGATGCAAACTCTGGTGGTCTCAGGCCCCTTCAGGTCCTCATGCTTGTGCAGGAAGCAAACTTAGCTATGAGACATCTCTCCAGCCTCATATTTAACATAAAACACAGTTTCTCATGTAGTAACTAACACAGCAATCCTATAGTGTAAACAGGAATCATTACCACCCTCTTCTGTTCATAGATTAGCCAAGTACGGAGCCATGGCTCCTAACAGTGGCCTGGCCATCTCTGAAACCATTCATTTCCAAAGCTTTTGGATAATTTATTTATTTGTATTTAATTATTTGCAAGCAGAGTGAGATAGAAGAGAGAGAGAGAATGGGCACACCAAGACCTCCAGCTGCTGCAAATGGACTCCAGATGCATGAGCCACTTTGTGCATCTGGCTTTACTGGGGAATTGAACTCTGGCCATTAGGTGTTGCAGGCAAGCACCTTAACTGCTGAGCCATCTCTCTAGCCAAAGCTTTCGGATTTTGTGTCTCCTATCACTGGGTCCTGTCTCTCACTTTTCTCGAGGTGTTCCATTTCTCTTATCTTCCCTTATAGCATTTCTCTTATCATTCCTTCCTCAGCAGCCTAAGTTCTGGTGACTTCATTGCTGAATAAGTATTCAGGGCTCCTTAGCTCTCGGGTCTCTCTTGAGCTGCTCCATCCCCAGCCCTACTGAACACAGTTCCATTCATTTCTATTGCCAGTATGTTCCTGCAGTGCTTGGCATATGGTATGTGTGGAACAGACCTTTGATGAACAAGATAACTTCAAGTTAAGGTTCACAAACTTCTCCATTTGTTCCCTTTCCTCTGCCACCACCCACCTGAGCTGTGACAGGCAGGTGCCCACCTCTTTCCTCTGCCTATCACCCACCTGAGCTGTGACAGGCAGGTGTCCACCTCTTTCCTCTGCCACCACCCACCTGAGCTGTGACAGGCAGGTGTTTACCTTTCTAGCTTCCTCTTCAGCGCAGGGTCCTGTTCTTTCCTCTTTCCCTTCCCACAGGTTAAAGTCTGCCTTCTCTGTCTGCCTTGCTTACTGACCTTGTTCTTCTATAGCATCCATTTTGTGTCATACACCCGTGTGTGGAGCTCAGAGGACAACCTTGGGTGTCAACTTCAGGAATGCTATCCACCTCCTTTGAGACAGGGTCCCTTACTGCTCTGGAGTTCACTAAGTAGGCTAAACTGGGCCAGTGAGCTGCAGGGATCCTCCTGCCTCCACCTCCCTGGAATTATAAAAGCTTGCTACTACACTTGTCTTTTTGTTTTCAGATGGGTGCCTGGGTCTAAGTTGTTATACTTGCAAGACCAGTTCTTTACCTACTGAGCTATCTCCCCCAGGCCTGTAAGTTATGTGTTCACATAGAACCTTATTAAAAACTGTTATCAACTAGGCATATCTGTAAAATTGGTTTTCACTTGGTGACGTGAACTAGATGTTGAGTCATTGGGGGATGTTGCAGTCAGCTTTCGCATTGCTGGCAGAAAGAACCCAACCAAAAGTGGCTTGTGGAGGATTTATTTCTGCTTACAGGCTCTAGGGGAAGCTCCATGATGGCAGGGAAAACAGTGGCATGAGCAGAGGATGGACATCACCTCCTGGCCAACATCAGTTAGACAACAGCAGCAGGAGAGTGTGTCAAACAAGCAAGGGGGAGTTGGCTATAGCACCCATAAGCCTGCCCCAACAACATACCTCCAACAAGGTTCTAATTCCCAAATTGCCATCATCTGGGGATTAAGCTTTCGGAACACATAAGTTTATGGGGGACATCTGAATCAAACCACCACAAGGGAGAAGGCAACCCTTCCCCCTTCCCAGTCTCGTAACTTACTCAGAACTATGCTTAAGCAATATTATGCTTAATATTTTTGCTGAATTATTTATGCATAGCAGGAACATGAGACCCTAGTCTCTAGTTCTTTCTACAAAATCATCACTTTAGAAGTTACAGCATCCATGTCCTAACTTGATGAGTTTTTATATTTAGCCACATAAGACAGTTTCCATTAGTCATGGCACATCAGAATTACCACATCTCACTGGAAACCAAATAAAGTCAGTCAAAGTTTAGTTATTCAAATGGCCAATTTGAATACATTTGTAAGAAGTGATTATATTTGAAATCACTTAATATACTGATGAAGGTTTGAGAGTATCAATCTTTAAGGTTTAAGGTTTGTTGTATCAATATTTAAAATAAAAGATTGATACAACAGTAGTAGCTTCCCTTCTAGGGACTATAACCTCCCCAGCCATAGGCTCTTGACTAAGTTTTCAGTACCAGGTATGAATTCTCTCCTATGAGGCAGGCCTCAAATTCAGTCAGAGAGCAGTTGGTTATACCCATAGCAATCATGCCACTATTGTACCAGTAACACATCTTGCCTGGCTGATCTGTTGTGTAGTTCACAGGGTCCACTGCTTCATAAAATTATTGATTACTTTTCTTCCCCAGCAATCTGCATAGCAACTTATAACACTATACCAGCCAGGCAGCAGGGAGAAAGCTTCCAGCTCAGTTAAAGCTTGATTTCTCAATGTCTTGCAATTGAAACAAGTGGTGCCTTCAGTAATAGAGTCTTGACATCTAGTTCTGTTGGGCAATGAAGAGCTCTGTTTGTAATGCGCCAATCAAACTGCTCTCTCTCTCTCTCTCTCTCTCTCTCTTGCTCACTCTCTTGTCATAGTACTTAGAATAAGTGACTGGAGTGTTCAGTGCTAAGTGAGAAATCTTTATCACCCCCTCTGTTGTAGTCAGCTTTCTAGTTGCTGCAGAAAAGAACCCAGACAAAAGCGGCTTGTGGAGGAATGGGTTTATTTGGCTTATGGACTCCAGGGAAGACTCCATCATGTCAGGGAAAACATTGGCATGGGCGGAGGGGTGGATATCACCTCCACCACAGTACTGCAAACAGCGGCAGGAAGGTGTGCCAAACACTGGCAAGAAGCTAGCTATAACCCCTATAAGCCCGCCCCCAACAACTTAGCTCCAGTGAGGGTCTAATATCCAAACTGCCATTATCTGGGGATTGATCATTCAGAACATATTCATTTGTTTGTGGGGACACCTGGATCGAAACATGAGAGCCTGCCCCCAAAAACTAATAATCATACATGATGTAAAATACAGCGTGTTCAGCTCAACTCCATAAATTCCCACAGTTTTTCTTTCAACTAAGCCAGAATACCAAAAAGCAAACCCATAATGGCACAGAACATTCACACTACAAAAGATAATATGAGGCATGGCAAAAACAGATTGAACCAATACAAGATTTAAAACAAGCAGGGAAACCTCAATCTCTAACTCTAAGTTCAATAATTCTAACCAGTAACAAGCCTCTTGGAGATCTTGGAGCCCCTCCAGCTCAGCTACTCAGTCTGGGAAAACTTCATCTGGTGCTGGCAGCTCTACTTGGCAGCCATCCATAGTCCTGGCATTTCACTGGGTCTTCACTGCAACCCACAGTTCATTATCATGGCTCCATTGGGCCTCCACACAGGCAATCCAGCACACCTGCTTCACACTGCTGATGGCCATTTTTCAAAAGCAAAACTGTGTTGCAAAGCCAATGAGCCTCTCTTTCTGCATTTGTTATACTCTGTAATACCAAGCGGGCTACCAACTTGTTAATTAAGTGGGGAATAAAGCCAACTTTGAAGAGCAGGTAACTTCCTTCATCAATCAGGCCCCTTGCTTTCAAAGATTCCACAATCTACCTGCTGTCCCAATGCAGATTACCTGGACTAATCTCAATGGTTGTAATCTCAGTTGCAGCTGAACAGGCAGCACTTTTGGCCCAAAGATTTCATTTCTTTCTCTGCCATCTCCATCTGCTCATGCCAGTCCATTTCTACACAAAGCAACCCTACACAAGTTCTCAGGACACAGGCAGGCAGAACGCAGCAAGCCTCTCACGCACACTGCTTCTGGAATAGTCCTGAAAAAGTTCTTTCTCACCCTTATAAGCCAGACCTCACAGTCCATAGTTCTTACTGCATTCGGGTCTTTTAACTCTGACCAGAATGGTCCATGAAGCTGTACTTACAGCACTGCAAGGTGTCTCTTAGACTGAGATTTCAAATCCCTCCACATTCCTCTTACAGATCAGTTCTAAAAGGCCCAAAGCCATAAGATCAGGGTTCTAGCAGCAACAGACCCCACATCCTGGTACCAAATCTGTTGTAGTCAACCTTTCTTTCTCTGTTGCTGCACAGAAATAACCCAACCCAAAAAGCTGTTTGGGAGGAATGGGTTTATTTGGCTTACATACTCAAGGGGAAGCTCCATCAAAGCAGGGAAAACGATGGCATGAGCAGAGGGGTGAACATCACCTCCACCACAGTACTGCAAACAGTGGCAGGAAAGTGTGCCAAACACTGGCAAGGGGAAGCTGGATTATAACACCCATAAGCCTGCTCCCAACAACAAAGCTCCAGCAAGAGTCTAATACCCAAACTGCTATCAGCTGGGGATCAATCATTCAGAACACATTCATTGTTTGTGGGGGACACCTGGATGGAACCATGACACCCTCCAAGGCTCAAGGGATCTTGTGGAAGAGGGGGTGAAAAGAATGTAAGAGCCAGTGGATAGGGAGGGTGCTGTGGGATGTTGTCATCCAGGTATGACATGGCTGTTACACTCATGACCTCACGGTGATTATCATTACTTGCACAAGGCACACACAATGCTGGGCCCAATCAACATTCTGTCATGGATGATAGAGGAGGGTATAAGACCCCATCACTTCCTGAGGAGTTCTGGGTATTTAATGGTGGCTGGGAGAAAAAGAGATATTTTCTGCAGGGACAAAGACATTGGTAGACCCATGTGCTCTGGTAAATAATCCCCAATTTGTGCCCATGCAGGTAACCTTAATTAAAGTCAATGGGTCATACCCACAAGAAAAAAAAGACATTGAAGTAGAAAAAGAACTATTTAAGAAGAAGGGGTTCAGTGGAAGGGGGTGGGGAGAAGGATCAAGAGAAGATGATGGGAGGGGGTTATGATTAAAATACATTATATAAATGCATTAAAAATTATCAATAAGAAACAATAAAAGCAAAAAAGGATTAACGAACAGCCACAACTTTCTATGGTTCTGGCTAAGATTAAAAACCTTTCAATGTTAATATTATCTACAGTCTAGATACAATCATCCTAGTGTTAAGATAATCTAGTCTGCCTTTGTTTCCCAATTCATGTTTTCATTTTAATGAATATAGAATTTAAAATTTTTGTTTTGTTATGACAATTCCATACATGTATTTAATATATTTTGACCTAGTCACTCCCATTGCCCTCTCTCACTGAATCTCCCAACTAATCCCCTTCCTACTTTCGTGTCTTTTTTTCTGTGTGACCCAATAAATTACATTAGGGTTGCTTGCATAAGCATGAGTGGAGGATTACTGACGTATAGGCAATGTACCAGTGCCTACACCACTAAAAAACATGACTCCTTTTCCCTCAGTAACAAATGCTAATAGCTACTCTGGGTAGAGTGGGGTCTCATAAGTCAATATCTCATCAGTGATGGAATGTTGTGCAGGAAACCAAAGCTGCTATTAGTCTGTGAGTGTAATGGCCATGTCAAGCCAGAAGACAACATTCCACAGCACTCCTCCCCATCCTCTGGCTCTCACATTCTTTCTGTCTTCCCTGAGCCTTGGAGGAGGTAGTATAGATGTCCTATTTAGGGCTGAGCACAGAATGTGGAAAAGTTTTGAATGCTTGTAGAGTCACACAGCTCCATACTTGGCTATTTGGTATATAAATAGAGCATTATTTTAAAAATAATTTTAATTGGGTGACTAAACTAACAGAGGGATAAAACAACTTCTTGTTCACCCAAGTTGATTTTGCTACCTTGCAGTCAGCCGAGGACAATGGGACAAACCACATTGCTGTTTGCCACCCTACCATAGGGGACAGATCTTCTCTGGAAGGTCTGAGTCAGTTACTATTTCCCCAGTTAACACACATCTGAGGCAGGAGATAGTTAACCACTGAGCATCCTCAAGATTCATAACAAAGATGGGAAGGTGAGTTCTGAATGCTCTAGGCTCCCCATGGAACCCAGCAAATGGACACAAGCAATTCCTTTTTACACACATCAATTCCCCCCCCCCCCCCCCCGTTAGAACGTCCTGTGGAATAGGCTTTGGTTGTGGCCTGCTTCTCAAAGCTCTGCCTCTACTCGAGCTATGATCATCTTGAAGTATCTGTTATAGAAATAGGACCCTGGTAAATCTCATGCAAAGTCTCCATTAGAGCCCATTATCTCATCAAAGAGGTCTCAGCTAATGAGCGAGATCTCAGCTTGTTCCTAAGGCTGGGCCATTGTGCCTCCTGTGTTTCTGAGATTCTCCCTCCCTCTAAAGTCTTACTAGGATGCATTGATCCCAGAAGTGAGTTTCCATAGCCGGTTGCTGCTGGCAGTCTCTATGTCTCCTGCCCACATTCCAGTTATGGCCAGGGTGAGACTGAATCTCTCCGGGTGATGGCAGCGGTGACAAGGGCCATGGAGATGCCAGATATGACAGTAGTGCTTGCCATACATTCATTTCATTTTCACCACACACTTGTGAGGTAGGAATCTCTCCTTTCTACAAGTGAAAACAGGTCAGTCATAGAAGTGAACTGAGGATGTCTAACTAGGAGCACAGGTAGGATTCAGATTCAGGTCAATAGGAAGCCAGTTGATACGCTTTCAAGACATTTGGTTCTTGGATTTTCTTCCTGTACCTATATTCCTTTTTAAGACCTGGGATGTGAAGCATGAGTAACATACGTATGAGTTTATTTACCTACTGAATTAGTTACTTTTCTCTTTGCTGTGACCTAAGACCTGACAAAAAGCAATTTAAAAGAGAACAGCTTGACTTTGGTTTATGTCTCAGAGGACACAGTCTATCATGGTGGGGGGTGTTGGTGTTGAACTTGTGCCTGTTCTTGGTGGCAGGAGGCTTCTTGCTCACATGTGGGTGGGCCAGCAAACAGGGAAAGGGGAACCCCAGTGGTCAGCTCACTTTCTCCATTCCCTCCTTTTTTTTTTTTTTTTTTGTTTTTTGAGGTAGGGTCTCGCTCTAGTCCAGGCTGACCTGGAATTCACTATGTAGTCTCAGGGTGGCCTTGAAGGCGATCCCCCCACCTCTGCCTCCCAAGTGCTGGGATTAAAGGCATGCGCCACCACGCCCAGCTTTCCATTCTCTCCTTTTTGATGGAAAACTTTGGTACATGAACATACTGTAATTTGATCATATTCCCACCCATTATCTTCTCATGTGCCCCCAACCATCCCCATTAGGCTGCATTTCCCCTTTTCATTCAGTCCAGAATACTATCCAAAGGGACGTTATCATCCATGTTCACTGGGAGTCATGCCCCCCCCCCCACTGAGTTAATCCTTTCTGGAAACAGAAAGATATGCCTCATTCATGCCCTAAATGTTACTTCATCCAATGAACTTGCACCATAAAATTGTCGAGGTGATATGATTTATCTCAGATGAGACCCAAGAACCTTGTTCCACTGGCAAAGCAAAGTTGTTGATACGCATTAGTGGCAGTGGACTGTGGACTTGGCAATGTGTGTGCTGGTTGTCATGTTATTCCTGGTTGTCAGCTTAACAGGACTTAGAGCCACCATGTAGACAAATGTCTGGGCACGTCTGTGAGGGATTTTCTAGATTAGGTCAGTTGAGGTGGGAAGACCCAGCCTAAATGTGAGAGGCACAATTCCATGGGTTGGGGTCCTAGACTGAAGAAAACAGAGAAAGTGAGCTAAACTCCATCATCCATCTCTGCTTCCAGACTGTGAGCTGAATGTGACTAGACACCTCCTGCTCCTACAGCCATGCCTTCCCTAATATGATGGACTCTATTCCTGAAACTATATGTTGAAATAAACCCTCTTTCTTTAGGTTGCTTCTTGTCAGGTATTCACTTACAGCAATGTGAAAAGTAATTAATTTAGTTGTCTACAAATAGTTCAACTAGCAAGTGCCTTTTATATGCTGATGAGATGTCTGGCTTCTATAAACATTTTTTTTTAGAACTACCCTCCTTGATTTATCATTAGTTTCTTGAGCAAACAATCTGTGTGCATTCTCCAGTCTCAGGATGGTGAGTCAGGCCAAGGAGCCAGACCATTTTCTGGGCAGTAGCTGGACTCTGGGCTCTGTCCTGCTAGGACCTGAGCCAGCTTGCTACAGAGGGATGCTCCTTCCACTGCTTGCTCCTTCTCGCCTGCCGTCCTTGCCTCGGTGGTTGCCAGAGTAACCACAGAAATATTACTTCACATGCTTCAGGAACAAAATGTCAGTGCACTTTACTATTGTTTTAATTTAAAAGCAAATGTGAAAAAAACTCCAGCCTGGAAGAAATTCCCTTTCTGGCACATGTTTCCCTTTGGCAAGGAGAGGGTCAAAGCCAGTGTGAAGAAATCAGAATAGTTAGACTTATTTAAAAAGTTGAAATTACTGGGCCTGGGGAGATGGCTCAGTGGGTAATGTGCTTGCTATGTAAGCATGGGGACCTGAGTTTAAATTCCCAGAATCCATAGAAAGTGACACACATGCGTTGTGCCCGTGATTTCAGCATTGAGGAAGTGGAGACAGAGGATTCTGAGGTTTGCTGACTAGCTTGTCTAGATGAATCAGTGAGTTCTGGATTTGATGAGACTGTCTCATAAAAACAAGGTAGAGAAGCAATAGAGGAAAATATGCACACATGGGAGCTCACATACATATGAATATGTGTTCACATATGCACACACACCATATGTAGGCAAAAAGTTGAAATTTCTACAACTAGTATGGTGGTAAATGTTCAAGAAATGTTTGTTTAATAAAGGAATGATTGAAACATGACAAAGTTTACTGAAAAATTTAAGATCATTTGTATTCATATATATATGTATATGTAGGTTATGTGTATGAGAATATGTATGTATATATACACACATATAAGTTTTAAAGTAAAACCTTTCATTTCTAGATGATATTGCAAATTCAGGATTTTAGGAATAGTGTGTTGAATCGCATTTTCTCCCTACTTCAAATCTATGTCCACCCAGAAGCTCAGAATGTGACCTTATTTGGAACTAGGGTCTTTGTAGATATAATTAGTTCCGATTGTCACAGCGAAGGCCATCTGGAGATCATGGTGAGAAGTGACAGATGCGAGTCATGCTGTCACCAGCCAAGGAGTATCTCCAGTCACGAGGGCTGGAAAAGGCAGGCAAAGTTTCTTCTATTACCCTTGGGGGAAGCCTAGCCCTACTGGCCCCTTGACTTCAGACTTCTGGCCACCAACTCGGTGAGAGAATAAATCTCAGTGTGGCCATTTCCTATGGTGACCCTTGAGAGCTACACAGGATCCATGCTATTGTTTCCTTTCTGGAAAACTGAAGGGCACTTCATGAACTCCCAAGGTGTGTGGGACAGTGAACACATTTTTGTTGACATTGGTTAATTATACATAACACTGGTTTAGTTATTTTCTTACATGTGCACAGTGTATTTTTATCCTTTTCCTCTCTTACTCTCTCCTGTTTCCATTCCCACTCTCCCTGCTTCTTTCTTTATTCCTTTTTCTGGGAAGGACACAATGGATTTCATTAGAGTTACCCCCAGGATCTGGGGTGAGGGAACATGGGCTCCTTAATAGTGGCTCTAACACCGAAGAATCTTTTCCAACAATCATTAACTGCATATTCAGGTAGTGATGGAGTCTTGTTAGACCATCTCCTCTAGCTACTAGCATCTCTACCTATAAGATCTCAGAGGACACTTTGTTTCCCCCAACCACGCAGTGATGCAGGTACAATGCAAAGAAAAACAATTGCAAAGTTTGGACGGACAGGTCAAGAAGAAAGATAGGATTCCTGTTAGAGAAAGTATCCTTTGGGTCATGACCAACCACCCTGAGCTCAGTCTGGATACTTAAGTTGCCTAGAATTCTGTCATCTGGCTCCGAAGGGAAGGAGAGATAGTGTTCCTGACATGGAGAGACAGTGACACAGAAGGGTAGGGAGCTGAGACAAGGGAGACAGACAGGCAGACACTGGAATTCTGTAAAATGACACGTCAAAGGTCAGGGAGACATTCCTGGTGGCAAGGAGGGCAGAAGGTCTCTTAAGTTTGAAGTTGTTCACTGGAATGTTTTTCATTACACCTGATATTCCATCATAGCTGTCCACACACCACAGTGACAGGAGATAGTGCTCCCTAGAACATAGGAGGCTGCCAGTGACCAGTGTGATGGCTTCTGAAGCAGAGTGATGGATGTCCCTTGTAGCCATTCAGGAATCCAGTTTTCAGTGGGGCACATGCAGCTACAGATACATCCCCCAAATCTCCTAGTAGCTGGTGTGACAGGACAGCTAGTGTGAATGGGACAGAGCCATGTGTGAGTCTTGGGACTCCTTGCTCTGTTCTGTATTCCTCCCTAAGGCTTAGAAGGGGACACAGGGAGGTAGTTGCACCATGTGGAAAAGATCAGCACTTTAAGACTCAGGGACCCTGATTAACAGTCACCATTCATGCTTTGTTAAGGTATCTTATAACCATGTGAGAGGGAAACACAGTTGCTCCCCATTTATAGGAACAGGTTCAAACCTCCAAGTGGCTTCCTGGAACCACAGAGAGTTCTGAACCCTGGGTGTGCTTTCTTATCTATTATTATGTGCTTAATTTAAAGTTTAACTCAAAGGTTAGATACATTAAAATGCACCATTAATAAAAATAGAGTTTATTATAGCTGTAAAATCATATACTATACTAAAAGTCTCCCTTCCCCCTCCCTCTACCTCTTTCTGTCATAGAATATCCTATACTTTTAAAAATTGCTGTATATGGGCTGGAGAGATGGCTGAATGGTTACAACACTTGCCTGCAAAGCCTAACAACCTGAGTTCGATTTCCCAGTACCCATGTAAAGCCAGATGCACAAAGTGGCACATGCATCTGGAGTTGGTTTGCAGAGGATAAAGGCCCTGGTGTGCCCATTCTCCCTCCCCCCTCTCTCTCCTTAAAAATAAATAAATAAAAACTTGCTGTCCATCCATTGTCTATAGTACTGGGGCTCATAATGACATTTTCATTCATGTCTGCAATGTCCTTTGACCACACTTCCTCCATATCCTTTTACCTTCCTCTTCCTCTCATTCCATTAGTCCCCTTTGTCCCCTAGAAAGTTTCGATTCTAGTTTGTCATTCATACATACGTACATGATTTTATGCATCTATATAAAACCTAGTATCCACAGAAAGCATGTGATATTTGTCTTTCTGAATCTGACTTAGTACAATAACCTCCAGTTGCATCCATTTTTCTGTAAATGACATAAACTTGTTTTCTTTACAGCTGAATAAAAATCTATTGTGTATATACACCACGTGGTATTTGTCCTGTGTTGATGGACAGTTAGGGTGATTCCATCCCTTAGCTATCGTGAATAGTGCTAAAATAAACATCCATCTACAGGTATCCCCACAATATATTTGCTTTGAGTTCTTTAGGTAAATATCCAGGAGTGGTATAGCTGGGTCACATGGCTGATCCCATTAACTTTTAACTTTTTAGAAAGTCCTATCTACTTACATTAGAGAAACCCAGAGGTTCTAGGAATTAAATGTGTCTCTTGGTAAACTGGAGCATGTTAAATTTTAGGAAACTCTATTTTGGTGATTTCCTTCTTTTCCCCAAATCCCAAGGTCCTTTTCAGTGAAGAGAGGTGGCACACACTATGGAAGTTGTTTCTGTCTGTCCCCTGGATGGTATGGCGTTCTTGCTTCTCCATCCGTACAAGTGGCTCCTCTGGCCATTTTTTTTTTTTACATAAAACAATACGAATACGAAATACTTATTTTTTTTTCAGAATTTACTGTTCTATAAAATCTGTTGGCAACTCCTTTTCTCCTCACCTAAAGTTTTTCATTTTTCTTGTGTTTTGGAATTTTTTGCCTCGTATCTGGAGAACTAAAGATTAGCACAGACATGTTCTAAGTAAAATAGTTATGTCACAGTAGGTGGCAGTGGTCATGGTTTCCTGTTAGTAACTTGTTAAAGAATGAATGAAGACAGCTGTTAATGTACAGAGTTCAGATGCTGCTTCAGTTCACGTGGCTGTCTTTTTTTTTTTTTTTTGGTTTTTCAAGGTAGGGTCTCTGTGTCTTTTTGATGACAAATTTTCAACAGGAAATAAAAGTGTCTAATGTCATTAGTGTTCATGTGACCCCCCCTTTAGTATTGGGCCCCCAAACCTTCCATTCCTTTTAATTTTGGAGAGTGGGGGGTGTATATCAGCATTAACCAACCAATGGGATCTACATAAATGGTGACCACAGTGGGTGTTTTAATGGTAAGAGTCACTGGCTGATCAAACCACAGGGATCCTGTAGATATGGCCTGTTTTCCTCTTTTCCCCCTTGAGGGTTGCTTCTTGCCTGATGGAAAGGGGTCTACAGACTCCTGGTTGGAGGTCATGGAGCCCTCACTGGGCCTGGCTCTGAGTGGAGGCAGGGCTGTCACTGTTGTATGGAAATCCTTGCTTCGTGTAGATCCAGCCTTGATGATTTTCTGACATCCTAGTAAGAGCAGATCCTGTCCAGAGTGGATATCAGAGTTACTGCTATGAGGAGATAAAATGAGAATAGTTTTGCCAAAGAGTGCACCCTTCTAAAACTGAATGTCACAAAAGCTAGGGACCTTTTTGGAAATTGTACACCCTCTAGCAATAAAAATTTGTGTGATTTTTTTAATACAAGTTCTGTTATGAATTATATTAAACATTATAAAAATAGAAAAACATTTTATTTACTGCAAGCAGAGAGGGAGGGGGATGGGCGAGCCAGGGCCTCTTGGCATTGCAAACAAACTGTAGAGGCCTGCGCCACTTTGTGCATCTGGCTTTATGTGAGTACCGTGGAATCGAACCCAGGCCATCGGGCTTTGTAGGTAGGTGCCTGTAATTGCTGAGCCATCTCTCTAGGGTCTTTTTTTTTTTTTATGAACCTCAATACTGATTTCCACAGTGGCTGAACTAATTTACATTCCCACCAGCAGTTTATAAGGGTTTCCTTTTCTTTATATTCTTGCCACCATCTGTGGTTATTTGTTTCTTTAATGATTGCCATCCTGACTGGGTGAAATGGAATCTCAGTGTATAGCTTTAGCCTGACCTGAATTTATATAGCTTGTGCTATACTTCACCTTTCTAGGGTTGGTATGGGATGCAGCAATGCCCATGCAGGAGCTGAAGTGAGGTGAATGATGCAGGCACTGTGACATAATGTCAGGCTGATTTGTGAGGGCCACTTGAACACAAGCCCTGCCGTACTGTGACAGTCAATCTGATCACCTAGAAATGACAATGGGGAGGGCAGTGAATATGTGAGCTGTGAGCCATGTTGGTAAACTCACGCTGGACTGCTAGTGGCTTTTTTATGGGTTGATTTTCAACACAGATGATGGTGCTGTCTGACAGCACTGTTATCATATCTTCCTTTCTTACATGACGCCTGAATTTCTTTCTCTTGTCTTCTACTTTGAGTGTTGAAAACAGTCATGCTTGTCTTGCTTCCTAATCTTAGAGTGAGGTCAGTCTTTCAGCGTTAAGGATAATATTAGCTCCAGGTTTCCCACAAATGCCCTTTGTTAGCTTGAGAAAGTTTCCTGAAGTTTTAGCTTATATGAGTTTTGTCAGGAATGGACTTAGGATTTTGTCAAATGTTGTTTGAAACTGTTGAGATGATCACATCCTTCATGCTTTTAGTGTGTTACTACAGTGAAATACGCAATAGCCTTTTGTAAACAAGTACCATGAACCTCTGAACCATCTCACCAGCCCCATAACTTTTTGAATGTGAGGCCAACCTTGCATCTTAGATAAACCCTAGTTGGCCATGGTATACTTCTTTTAATATACTGAGGGTGTGATTTTTCATAGTTTGCTAGAAATGTTATAAGGAGTGAATGGTTTTGAAGAGCAATGTTATGTTGTCTTGTCTAGTACAGCCTTTATCAGGTCTAGGAATTAGAAAAGAGAGAATTGTTCTCACTATTTTTTGAAAGATCTTTCTTAAAACTTGGATTTCATTTTCCTCAAGTATTTGTTTGAATTTACTAGTAAAAGTATTTGAACCATTTGAAACTGGAGCCTTTTTTTGGGCAGCAGTGGGATGGGGAAGGCTGTTGATTATGGTTTGAATTTCTTCAATGGATACAGTAGCATTTTCATTTGTGTGGAATATTTTATAAACTGATTATAATTATATCTAGTTTTTCCCCACTCTGTCTAATAATTTTGCTTTTTAATAAAAAGGTCAGGCCATTTACATTTACTGGAATGATGGATATGTCTGTGTTTAAATCTACCATTTGCTATTTTCTGTTCCATTTGTTCTTTGTTCCTTTTTTGGCTTCTTTTGGATCAACTGAATTTTTAAAAAAATTTATTTATATATATATATATTTATATATATGTGTGTATACACATACATACATATCTATCTATTTCTCTCTCTTTCTCTCTCCATATATATATGGAGATGCCTTGATAAGTCTTTGTTGAGATTTCAGAACCTGCAACTTCATGGCTTTGAAAATCATAATGTCATAGCTGCAGCTTATGATATCTTTTGTTCTGGCTTCCAAATTGTGAGTATGTTAAAATAATATATATGTGGAGAGAGAGAGAGAGAGAGAGAGAGAGAGAGAGAGAGAGAGAGAGAGAGAGAGAGAGAGAGAGAGAGAGAGAAAACACTAGGGCTTTTTGCCACTGCAAACTCCAGATGCATGTGACATTTTGTGCATCTGGCTTTATGGGGCTCTGGAGAATCAAACTCTGGCCACCAGGCTTTCAGGCTTTGCAAGCAAGTGCCTTTAACTGCTAGGGTATCTCTTCAACCTGAATGTTTTTATAATTGTATTTTATTTACTTTTTGGGGTAGGAGATAACTAGGTATACTGATGTTTTGTTACTATTATCTGTTGTTGCTCTAGGATTTACAAGACTAATCTTTTTTGCTTGTTTGTTTTTTTTTTTTGCCCACATATCTTTTTTTTTAATATATATTTATTGTCCATAATGAGTTACATTATTTAGTGGGCAAACCATGCGTTGTTATCCCGAATTCCCCAATTCCCCCCCTCCCCATCCCTGATCAGTTGTATATCCTCCTCCGTGGGCTGTCTGTATTAGTCCTTGTGGCAAGGGATCCTGTATTTTGAGGTAGGTTCTCACTGTAGCCCAGGCTGACCTGGAATTCACTATATAGTTTCAGGATGGTTTCAAATTTACAGCAAACCTCCTACCTCTGCCTCCAGAGTGCTGGGATTAAAGGCATGCACCACCACACCTGGTTCATCTTTTAACTTACATAATTCAAACCATCAAATAATATTAAACCATCTCACACACAGCTTGAGAACTTTACCACAGTGCACTTCAATATCCCTTTCTAATCTGTTGACAAGCATTTTATATAAATTATGTCATACATGCCATAACACATCCTCACTACTTTCCTTTAATAGGTGTCTATTAAAGAAAATTTAAATGATGAAAATAAGAAAGAATGTTCATTCCATGAAAAATGAGCTCATGTTCCCCTTGCTCACAGTCTGTACCCTGTGTCCTGTGAACAGGGAGTGGGAGTTTCTATAACCTTCATTCGGCCTAATGGACTTCATTTCAAAGGAATCTCCCAGAGGCATTTTAAGCTGCTTATACCTTTCAAGATTTTTTTTTAACTTCAATGCCAACCTAACTTGCTTTCTCAGACTAAAGAGTATTTAAAGTGGCTTTAGTCTGCGATCCCAGCTGACTGTTTTGATTTCGTTACTTTGGACTTGTTTTTATTTCTAATTTCTGAGAGTTACTGAGCTGAATTGCACACAGTGTGTGTGTTCCATGCATGGACACCCATGGCTTGAGTAGAGTTGGAGTATGTTTGTAATTTGTTTGAGTTCATTACTAAGCATGCCCTGCCCTGTGGTCTTTTATACATCTTATCCCCAGGGACACGTGTCAAGGACCAGCAACTCTTACTTATGTATTTGGATATTTTTACTTGTTTTGAAATTCAAATTCATAAGCCTCCTGTTTCATCTCATTTTGACTTGAGGAAATGTATTATTTTGCTTATTTTATTTTTGAATACTGGGCCTTACTGTGTAGCCCAGGCTGGAACTCATTATGCCCTTTTGCTGATGTTGTTGTTGGTTTTGTCCTGGAGATTAAACCTAGGACTTCAAGCATGCATGCTACATGCTAGGCTAGTGCTCTGCCACTGAGCCAACATCCCTAGCCCTGGAGCTCATTGATTTAGTTATGTTAAAATAAACAATATCTTGTACCAAGCCCTTGAGAATCCATTGTTTTTTTTAAACTAACTTTTCCCTGTGTTTCTTATATCTACATAGATTCATAGTTCTAGAATCTGATCAAAGGTTCTTTGAAAAGTTCTGGATCAATCACACACACACAGAGGTTTAGTCTTGTTCCTGTCTATTTTTGTCCCTCAAAGAACTCAAGAAGATGAGTTAGGATGGTTTCCTAGGACAAGTGATAGGGCCTGATTATATATTTATAGAAATACATTGTGGTGATGACAGTGTCTATGTCCCCCTCAATACTTCTAAATACTAATCTCCATAGTGATGGTTTTAGGATATGCGACCTTTTGGAAGGAGTTAGGAAGCAAATTAGGAAGTGATTTGGGAAGCAAGAAGGCACCGTCTATGAGGCAGAAGTCAGGCCCTCAGCAGACATCAATCTGTTGCCAACTTGATCCCAAATATCACAGCTTTTCAAACTGCGAGGAATAAATTTCTCTCATTATAAGCCACCTGGTTTATGGCTCTGATGGACTAGGACATATGTCACTCCACCTTAATAGCCATTGCCACCAGTTCATCTGAGACAGAGGCAAGAGTTACTGCCTCTCCCTCCTTCCTTCCTTTCTGCACTTTTATTCTTTCTGCTATTCTTCCAGGAAAGTACATTGTTGCTGAGTCACATGTGGTATTTTCATTAGAGAATACAACCTTGGTGAAGTACCTCTTATATACATCTTGTGTTTTCAAGAAGGTGTTCTGAAAACCTTGAGGTTTGTTGCAAGCTAGTTGCTCTTTCTAAAAGGTGATTTCTTTATTGACTGAATCATTTCCTGGTGGAAGGTGCTAGCTGGCTTTCGTTGTGGGAACATAGCATTTTACTGTGCTTTGGCCATTGCTACCCAGAGCCTCACTGCACCTGTCAGCTTAACAAGTGTCCTTTCCTTGTGGGCTCTGTGACAACTTGTTTTTACTCCAACCTCATCTACCTCTCATCTAGATGGGGCTCTCCTCCAGTTTGGAGGTTCTCTAATCTTCTTACCTGGCCTGATTTGATGTTTTGGGTACACATGGCATTCCCTCTCACTGGGCAATGGTGTTACCATTCAGGCCCTTCTCTTTTCTGTCCCCAGGCCCTTCTTCTCCAGCCCTTCAACTCACCGTACCAAGACTGGAAAAGCACCTTCTCCCTTTTCACATAGGGCTTGCTCTGTTTTCTAGATGCCCCTGGCCTACTACCACTGCACAGAGGTCCCTCACGGGACCCTTCCTCCCATTCATGTTCATGAACTGTCTACCACATGCCAGGCACTGGGACCAAGTTTATGTATGTGGGACCAAGTATATGTCACTTCCAGTTTCATGAAGTAGATTCCTCTTGGCAACCTCTTGGTCTCTCAGGAGTTGTGATGGGTTTTGTTCTGCCTGTGATAGTCATGGGGGCGAAAGAGTAAAGCACGGGCTAGCTGGGCATGGCTCTTCCCTCTCACTGCAAAGTAACCTTCGCCATCAGGGGTTGTGCTCTCTGAAGTTGCAGTTACTCACCATGGCCTGTAGTCTAAAGATATTAAATAGTAAATTCCTAAAGTTAATAATTCACAAGTTAAAATTTATTTATTTATTTGCAAGCAGAGCGAGGAGAGGAGAGAAGAGAGAAAGACAGGGGGGGGGGAGAAGGAGAGAGAGAGAGAATGGGCATGCTAGGGCCTCTAACCACTGCAAATGAATTTCAAATGCATGCACCACTTTATGCATCTGTCTTTATATGGGTACTGGAAATAAACTGGAAATAAACCAGGGTCCTTAGGCTTTGCAGGCAAGTGCCTTAATTTCTGAGTCATCATTTCAGCCCTAATTCATAAGTTTTAAGTAACTTTTTTTGTAGTATGTCACTAGAATTATTCTATTATTTGTGTTGTTAATTTTTAACTGTTCCTAATCTATAATCTATACCATAGGTATGTATATATAGGGAAAATTTCTATGCATAGAATTGCTTTTTAGAAAGTTTCATGCACCCATTGGGAGTCTTAGAATATGTCCCCCATGGGTAAGGGATGATAACTATAGTAACCACGTTTCACTTCTGTAAGTCTCCACTTTTTTCTTTTTCTCTCCCTCTCCTTTCCTCTCTCCCTTTCTCCCTCTCTCCCTCCCTACCTTCCACCCTTCATGCTCATCTGTGGACTGGCCGCGCTAGTAATATTCCTTGTCTAGCTCTAATCCCTGGTGCCCCATCACTGTCTGCTACTTGAGGCCTCTGAGACATACCCTGCACAACACATGCAAGCAACAGATTTGCTCCTGGGACCTGAGAGAGCACCCCCCCCCACTTCTCAGTTACCTCAACTCTCTCGACTTCGAGGCTTCAGTTCTGTTACCTCTCAATAGTTTGCTTCCTAGAGTCTCTCTTTTCAATTTTTAAAAATCATTTTTATTGGAAACTTTAATATATTAACATGCTATAAATTAGTCATATTTCCATCAGGTGATCCTCTTCTCCCCCACCCCCATTCCACTAGTAATTACTGTAGGGTCATGAATACACCGAACACCGATTGGTTTGTGTCAGGAGGACCATGCCCCACTCGTGGCTCTTGTCCACAATGTTTCCCGATGTGGTAGAAGGCTCCTTTGGTGCTGAGCTCTCAGCAGCCTCTGATTTTCTGCTTTGATAAGCGTTGAGTCTCCTCAGTGTCTACCATCATCTCCCTGGAGGAGGTTCTCTGGATATCTACAAGTGTAGCACTCATATTTAATTCATCACTTCCACTGCAATGTTTCCTGGAGGATGTAATAGGGATGACTCATCTCATGCTAGGCACATGACATTCTCTTCCTGTTATTTTGATGAGTCTTGGGTCTCTCCGGTATTTTTAGTAAAAAGCAAGTTCTCTAACCTAAAGTGAGAAGATCGCTGATCAAGGAGAATAAACATTGACTTACACTTCTGCTTAAATTTTTCTTTTGGTTAACATTTTGAATTTCTTATTTTTTTCACTCCTTTTGCATAGGCATCTGTTCTTGTTTTGTGAGTGCAATATCATATGGATGCAATGGTAAATGTGGTGGTTTGAATAAGGTGTCCCCCATAAACTCACGTATTCTGATCCCCAGCTAATGGTAATTTGGGAATTGGAACCTTGTTGAAGGTGTGTTGGGAATGGGCTCATGGGCATTCTAGCCAGTGTTCAGCTGCTGCTGTCCACCTGATGTCCAGGAAATGATGTTCAGCATCTGCTCCTGCTATCCTTTCCCTGCCATCAAGGGGCTTCCTCTTCAACTCTGTAACCCAAAATAAACCATTTCCTCCTACAAGCTACTTTTAGTTGCTTTGTGCCAGCAACAAGAAGGTAAGTGCAGCAGCATCCAATGTTAGTAATTAGCTTTATTCCACATCTTGCATTTTATGTTTATTTTAGGTGTTTGTTTTTCTTGACCACATTTTACCTTTCCTAAAATACTTGCTTATTCCTAGTTTTATGTTTTATTTGTGATTAAGCAATAGTGAAAGTTAGGAGTCAAGGTCAAGCTTATGTAAACAGAGGCTCCTAAACTCAGTTTCCTTTATAATATGGAAGTTTGGTAAAAGTAAGAGTGGAGGTGAGTGGTCCTGATCAATGAAGCAGTTCTGCTCTGTAAGGTTATTAAAGTTCAGCAAAAGGAGATTGTGGATGTTAGTGACTGTCAAGGATTGAGAGGTCCATTTTGAAGAAATAAGAAAGAGAGAAAAGAAAGATGCCCCTGGGTCCAACAGAAGACAGGATAAACACGGAGCAGAGCTAGTGGCCATTGGAAGAGTAGTATAATAGTTAGCTTTGATTGTCACCTTGGTTAGATTAAGAAATGCCTACAGCATGAATGAGGCCCACTTTTGGGTGTGTCTGTGAAAAGATATTTCCAGAGAGGATTAACTGTGGGGGAAGACCCCTCCTGAATGCAGGCAACACCATCCCATCGGCTTGGATCCTGGATTGAATCAAAACAGAAAAAAAGGGAAAGGCCAGCAGAGCGCCAGTGTTCCCTTTTCTCTGCCCTGCCTGCCCTTGCTGCCACCAGGTACTGCAAATGAAATCTTCCCTTCAGGTGCCTCTTGTTAGGTATTTGTAGGAATGAGAAAAGCCATGAATACTAACAGGCAGGAGACAATCTGCAACACCTGCACAGCTTGCTGCTCAGAGCTGGACCTGGACACGTGGGGCTTAGCCTCACTCTCAGAAGGATACCAGGGGACGTGGGAAGAACAGGATCCAGGAGCAGGCTCAAGCACTGTGCCCAGAGTGACCTTGAGCTGCACTGAATGGATTTTCTCTAGTCTCTGTGGCCATCACTGCTAAGGGTTTCTTGCCTTCGACTGAAATTGATGTGAGGAACCACTGAAGACATGGATATAGTTTCCTAAGTGAGGGGCTTCTTGTTGCTTTTGGGTGCTTTTCAGTGCATGGAAATGATAGTTTTTTTTTTTCTAGCTAAAGATATCTCACACTGAAGAGATTAAGGTTGATGAGCAAATAATTAAAATGCATTAAAGGATATGCAAATTGAATTAGTAGAAATTGAAAAGGAAATAAAAATGAAGCCAGAGCTGAAGCATTGAACATTTTTATGTACACACTATTAACAGCAAAGTAGTAACTCCCATGTATAGAAAAGAGAAAAATCTAAAGTGGAAACTAATTGACGAAGTAATCCACTTTCTAGGACATGAAATATATAAGTGGGAATGTTACAAGAATGGAAGTGGGGTAGTTGCCTAGGAGAAATGCAAAGAAATGGTGCAAGTTTGTAGATAGGATGAGAAAACCAAGGCAAAGTTGAAAAATGAATATTGAAAGGGACTAAATGGTTTAACCAGAAAATGTATAAAAGAAAATCTTCCTTGTTGGGTCTCTATACATTGAAAATGGATTTTAAATAATACCTATAGAATTAAGACATTGAAAAAAAAGTTTACTTATCTGTCCATCCATCCATCTGTCTGTATTGAGGTGGCACTGTGTGGTTTTTGTTTTGGAGGTGTGAATGAAAAACCTGGGGAAGAAAATCTGAGTCTTCTGTGTGCACAAGTTGTGGAAGTACTGAGCCAGCATTGGCTCCATTTTAGAGAATCTGTTTGGGAGAAGTTTGAATATTGACAAAAATAGTAAGTTACACATTTATAAAAAGAATGACCTAGAAGTTTTCAGGTTGATACATATAACCTTCATGTCAGGAAAAAAAGCTGGAAGAAAATAGTTGAGAAGCCTCTAATGCATATTTTAAAAAGAACGGTAGTACATAGTGTGACTGTGTAAAGAACAGAGGAGGACTCTCTCCCCCGCTGACAAAATGACACATCAGCTGATTGAGAGGGACATAATAGGTATTAGTTACCATGTTCTCACTAGGGATTTATTTTTATTTCTGTTTGGGAAGTGAATAAATGGGGAAATTCCAGGCAACACTAAGCAGTTAAGACTTGATAAAAATGTTACTATAACTTGTTTTAGATTAATAATTAGCATGAAAAAATTAAAATAAAAAATAAAGTGAAACAAGGTGATGAGGAAGGAAGTGAAGGTTCTAGAAATGGTGGTGAGGAGTCCTTGTGGTTGGCACGCCTGTGCTGAAGAATGACAAGGAGCTATGTGACAATCTGATGAGCCAAGAGCATGGAGATGGTTAATGATGGGAAGGAACTCAGAGTGCAAGACCTTGTAGGTGTGTGATAAATGGTTTGACTTTCATGCAGGGCAAAGGGAGAGGTGGGAGGTGGGTCAGAAGCGATTCCAGGAAGCAGAAGAGGCTGCTGAGACAGCATGGAGGTGGAGGGGCTTGGACTAGCACATCTAAGAGCAGCTGATCTGGAATCTCTATGCAGCTCAGACTCTGCAGTAGATTTGAGGTGGGCAACGAGGGAAACATTGACACCTGGTTCCTTGTTCTGGTCCACATGTCATTAAGTATGATCAGGAAGACTTTGGAACAAGAAGCATGGGGAAGGGTTAGGGTCTGTCAGGGGAATGTCATGTCTGAGTTGCTAGCTACTAGCTAAGAGTAGAAAGTCATAATTTCCTGGAGCATAGGGTTGGGGGGGAGGTGGGGTTGGCATCAGTTTAAAGTCACAGCTTAGAGATGCTATTTGGTTGCTCTCATTTGGATCCTCACAATTTGTCTGTGAGGTAGTTTTAAATATCGAGTCACTAAATTCCTTGCTCCTCGTAAGAGGTGACTCAGGATCACTAAAAACATCTATTTCATGGATCAGTTTAAATAATTCACACCATGGATCATCAGCCTTCTTATTACCAACAACAGTGCTCTCCTCATTGCCATTAGGGCCTTTAGTAGCACTGAAATCGAAGAGATGACTCCAGATAGCCCCAAGAGCACTAGAAAAAGCCATTCTTACAATTCTGTTTCTCTAGAACCACTCCTGGTACCAACTTCTGTATTAGTCAGGGTTCTCTAGAAGGAACAGAGTTGATAGAATGGTTATATAAAAAAAGGAATTTACTGAGACAGCTTACAGTAGTCCAATAGTAGCAGTCTGTAGGCCCACAGGTAAGGAACCAGTAGCTGTTCAGTCCACGTAGATGGATGTCTCAGCAGTCCCAATCCAGCTCAAAAGGCCTGATGAATCCCTGGGGAGCGGCTGCTCTTCAGTCCACGATGTGAGGCCGAGGAATCTGGGTTCCGATGTCCAGGAAGGGTAGGAGAGCAGGATGCGAGGGCAAGTCACGAACCAGCACCAGCAGCCGGGGGAGGAAGGAAGAGCGTCTCCTTTCCCTTAAGTTTCCTTATATTAGTTTCCTTCTGGAAGGCCCACCCAGGATTACTATGGATTAGCTCAAATTGACAAACTTAACCATCAGAAGTCTTCTCCAAAATGCCAAAAGGAATTTTCAATCCTTTCTGCAGGCAAACTCAGGGATCCACCCAAGATTATTATGGATTAGCTCAAATTGACAAACTTAACCATCACAGGGGGCTTGATCATTGGTGAATTTTCATATATTCAAGCAGCATTAGAACCCATTTCCTCTGGATATCAAGGGGCCACCAAACTGTAGAAGGAAGTTCAGATCAAATCTGCCTACTCAAAGTTCACTTAAGGAAACTACTTTGCCAGAAGATTAAAGTTTAGGAACTCACATCTCCTCAGGAACCTACACTTCCTCAGAAAGCCACTTCTCAGAAACCCACACCTCCACAGGAATCCAGTTCAGGAATCCACATCTCCACAGGACCCTATACCTCTTCAGAAATGATCACCTTCTCCAAAACCCACACTTCCTGAGGAATCCACATCTCCTCAGAACCAATATTTCTCTTTAGTAGAGAAGGTAGTTAGTTAGCAAACTTTCATTTAGGAAGGGTCACCCTTTCTAAGGTTTCCGGGGCTCTTCTGATCCCATGAGGCAGATCTTTACTCTTATCATCTCTATGGAGTTCAGGTCTCACTTGGAAAACCAGAATGCTGATTACAATTTGGAACTTCATAATTTTAGGATCAATGTAAGAAACTAATAAAATTATGATGAATACCCTCAAAGTCTTGAAAAACAGACTTCCTCTAAGAATCCAAATGGTGGAAGAAAGCATACACCAGATTTTTATTTCTGAACACACAGTAATCCCTGGCTTTTTCCAGAATGTATTTGGCATTCCAAGAGCTTGGACCACGGCTTGGCCTGAAACCAAGGCGAGTTCTCTGCCAGAGCCTTTTATAGTTGATGCTCGTCTAGACTCTTGTACGTTCCACCCTGGGATCGGGGTAGCTATGTAGCACACAATCATAAAGAGCTTGGACGTGGAGTCCTCAGGTCCCTGCCTCACCACTCAGCACTGTGTAGTCTTGGACAAGGACAAGACTTCACTAGGACTTGGTCGCTTCTTACTAAAATTGCTTCCCTTGCTGTGAAGATGAAAAGAAACAACAAAATAATGTGCTTGGAGCATAGTAAATGCTCAACAAAAAAGATTTCATCACCACCACTACCACCCCATCGTCATCATCATCTTCATCACCACCATCATTCCTGGTCCCTTGGAGTGATACATTCAGGCCATGCTACCTGAGGACCAGGAAACTGTTGGTACTTTTTCCTAGGGTAGGTGCACATGTGATTTGTAGTTTCTTGATTAACTGAGGGAGTAGTGAAAATTTCAAACTCACATCACTGGGAAGCTTTGTAAATTATATGTAAGTCAAATGAATAATCTTTCATACATATGTCCTAATGTTTTGTTCTTTAAGGATGTCTAGTGTCTTGCCTACAGGCCCTGGTTTGACTCTCCAGAACCCACATGAAGATGGATGTAGTTAGTGGTATGCGTGTCTGGAGTTTGTAGTGGCAGAGGCACTGACATGCCCATATTTTCTTTCTCTCCCTCTCCCTCCCTCCCCCCTCTCTCTGTGTGCTCAATAATAAATAAAATATTAAAAAAAAGAAGATACCCAAAGTCAACTTTTGGCCTTCACACGCAGGTTCACACATATACATGTGCACCCACATGCATATACACGAGGATATACACCCCATACGTACAAAAAACATCAGGCATCAATAATAAGACTATCTCCCATACCATCCAACCACTCCCTACTGGTGTACCTTGATGTAACTCTCTCTGTAGGAGCCTTGGGGATCCCAGGAGCCAACCTCACCCAGACCCACCACCTCACAGGAGACTTCAGACATCAACCACCAGCAGCCTGAGTCCCTCCAAAGACAGTGGACTTCTCTTGCTGAAATAGTGCTCCAAAACCAGAGGACACTAGATCTCATCACTGCTAAACATGGGGGACATGTGTTATACTTGAAAGAAAAAAGTTGTTTTTATGTCAATGAGTCTTATACTGTTAAACAAAATGTAAAAACCCTAATGAAACTCCACAAGGAGCTAATTGACTGTTATGCTTCTGATACCCCCACCCCTTGGCTCTCCAACCCTTTGATTTCCTGGTTCCTCCCACTCTTCAGCCCCCTCCTTACTGCAGGGACCCTGCTACTCATAGCCCCCCACCCCCACATCATCCAGTTTCTCAAACAACAAATAACTAATATTGCTTGGGTCACAACCAACCAAGTCTTAGCACAATATCAAACCTTGCCTAAAACAACAGGAGATTATGATACCACTGCTTCGTTAGAAAAACAGAAAGGGGGAACTGTGGGACCCTGCTGAGAGTCATGGAGGACACAGGGTTAACTGAAAGTTGAGACTGGCCTGAAACCTGGATTACCTCATTCTGAGACCTGCAGGAGTTTTGGCTGTCTCCTTTCCTCCCCAAACCTCCAGCTACCTGGTGGGCCCCAGCAAACCCTGATAAGTCCAGACACTTCAAGGTCTGAGTTTATTGGAGTTCACACAATTCAGCTATAGGGCGATAACAAGGCCCAGGCAACAAAAACATCCCTCTAGCTTATCTATGCAGCTGGCCTCTAACAATCCTTTCATGAAACATCCACAGACCACGCTGCCACCGCCAATCCCCTTGCTGCTTATCTCCTGCCTTTCCTTTTCATCACAAATAAAAGCAACCCTCCCTAACCTAATAAATGAGCTGTTCACTTCAACTGCCTCCCGAGAGAGTTCTTCTCATTGGCTCACCACTGTCCCAAGACTGTCCACCCAGCTGTGTGGATGAACTAGGGTGTTAGTGTACAATGACCTCCCCCCCAAGTAATCCACGGGCCACACATGGGATGTGTTTTTGCTAAGAAACTGTGCATAGATTTAAATAAAATACTTGAAAAAGGTCATTAAGTGCAATTGAATTTGTCCTTTGGGGAAGATCCAATTATTTAGCATTACCTAAGGAATGAATTTCAGGATAGCAATCCTTTGAACCAGATTTCTTTTTGTGTGTGAGCTCACTTAGAAACTCCCAAGTGTAAAAGTTCACATAAATGATGGTGTTTTAAGACTTGGTTGGTCACCACAGATACAAGAATATGCCAACTTCTCAGGTAAGATGATGGCTACTCTCCTATAACCTAGAAATCTCACCATGGTGGTCGAATATTTATTGACAGGTACATGATATTCATTTTCCTGGTAATAAACAAGCCCCAGCTTAGTAAGTATAAAATGAATGAAATCTTGAAATAAAATTTAAGCTTCCTAGAACTTCTTGGTCAATTTTAATGATGTGTAGGATGCTCCAGAATGTATAATAGAGGGAAATGGATGCAGAAATCTTTATGGTGTCCTCATCTGTATAGGGTTGACATTTGGAAACTACAGTGAATTTTTCAGTGAAACAAATGAAGGAGCTGTGGACTAGGAACAGGAAACACTCGTTTTCTTGTCCCAGCCGTCTCAACCCTTTCATTTTCAGAGTCATGGTTGGCTGTTAAATGGCGATGTGGTGGATCTGTACTGTATGGAGGATGTGAGAGGTAGACGTTTGTGGAAGAATGCATGTTTTTCCCCCCTCAGTAAGGATACTGGGCATCATAATCCGAGTTTTCAACCACCCAGCGATTCTCACTCCATCCCATCTTTCATTGTGATTCCTTCCTTGCATGGGTGATGGACTCCCGTGTGTCTGGTACCATATGAACGATGTTCATTACTGTTTTTGAATGTTCTTACTGTTGGTGAATTACTATTGTTGTTGGATGCTGTCATTGCTGTTGAATAATTAAAATTCCGTGCATCCATCTGTGTATCCGTGAAAAGCGTGGATCACTACAAACGATAGATTAAAAAAAATTCCCATGTTGATGGTGAATCGAGGGAATCCATGCATACAATATCTAGTGCACTTGGGGACTCCGCGCTCCGTGCATCCCCGAGGAGAGAGTGAGTCCTTCCAGCGATGCCAGGAGCTGAGCACACTGATGCCGGGTGCTTTAACCGGGCCCTGGAGGAAGCAACAAGGCGCGCGGGCTTAAGGTCGGGAAGGGCAGCAGCCAGAGCCGCCTTCGCGGGCCTGGCGCCTGCGGGAGGCTGTGCGCACTCCCGGCGCGGCCAGTAAGCGGCGCTGGGCCCCGGCGCGGGCGGCCGGAGCGGCGGGCTGCGGATTACCTGCCGCAGCCGGAGCCCGCGGCTCCTCCCCGCGCGCCCGCCCGCCCGCCCCCTGCCCGCCCCCGCCGCCGCACTTGCCGGCTCCGCGGGCACCCGGGGCTCCGCGCACTCGCTCGCGGGAGCCGGGGCCGAGCGTGCTGCGCTGCGGGGCCGCCTGCCCGCGTCCCCTGGCCCCGCTGCCCTCCTCCCGCACTGTGCGGCGCAGGGAGGCCCCGCGCCTCGGTCGCCCCCGCGCGCCGCAGGGGGACAGCCCGGCGACCCGCAGCGCCCGCGCGGTCCCCCGCCGCCTCCGGCTCCCGACAGCGGCCGTCGCAGGGCCAGAGACCCGGGCAGCGGCGGCGGCGAGCGGCGCGAGGGGCCGCCGTCGCCCGGCTCTGCAGGGCTCCGGAGCCGGCGGGGCGCAGAGCGCGGAGCCATGGCCGATGGGGGCGAAGGCGAGGACGAGATCCAGTTCCTGCGAACTGTAAGTGACTCGCCGCCGCGCCTGCTGCCGGCCGGCCGGTTCCAGGCAGAGTGACAGCGGAGGGGCCCCGCGGGCGGGGCGGGAGAGGCTGGCTTCGCCAAGTGTGTGCAGGTGTGCGTGTTGGGTCGGAGAAGGGCAGGGCGCGTGTCTGTGCCTGCGAGTGGAAAGCCTGGGGACCAGCAGGGACGGCGACAGCGTGGTGAGCTAACGGGGGTGGGGTGGCGCCGGGGCTCAGTCCTTGGGTCACCCGGGACCCGCGCTACACAGCTGCAGGAGCCCAGGTTGGCTAGGGACCTCTCTGACAGCCGCGGGCAGAGTAGGGTGGCCCGTGGAGACTCGGGCCATCGAGTCCCTGGAGCTTTAGGGCTGGACCTGCGCCTGTCATCCACCGAGCGTCCGCGCACTTGGCTGCCCCAGACTCCCTCCAAGTCAGGGGGATGCCTTATGGTGGTCCCCACGGTTCTCAGGATGGTGCCGTAGTGATGCTATGACCGGTTGTAAAGCGTGCAGGCATGGGAAGCGTGTGCGTGAGTGCATGTGTGTGCGCCAGGAGCGTGTGCGTGTGTCTGTGTGGGGATCAAGAACGTGTGGTTCCCTGAACGCTGGCTTGTTGAATCCTGAGTGCAGCAAAGAGCGTGCCCGCATGCAAGCGTGTGTGTGTGTGTGCGTGTGCGCGCGTGTGTGTGTGTGTGCGTGTGCGCGCGTGCTCGTGTGTGCGTGTGCGAGGGCCGGGTGGCTGCCTGAAATTTCCACACCGGGAAACGTTGGCTCCACTCTAATACAATTCCTTCTCCTTAAGTACCTCTTGGCTCTTCTCCTTCTTTCCCTATGGGATACAGCAGATATTTCCCAGGCCACTGCTCACCTCCAGGCTCAGGACCAAAGAAACGCAGGAACTTCGTGTCACAATAACCCGGTTAGCCTTTACAGCACCGCTTGAGCCCTCCCTTCTCCATTCTCCCTCCTTCCTGAGGATAGCCCATACAGGATCCCCCGACAGACCTCAATTTAGGACTATATTTCCTGCTTCGACTTCTTCCCAGCAGTGGAAAGGAATCCTACTTCTCGGTTAGAATTCCATCTGCAATCACAGAAAACTAGAGAAGGTTGCATTTTGAAATACTAAGCAGACTGTAACTTTTAGGTGTGAACTGCATTTGGGTAAATTTTGCAGGAGCACATTGCAAAGGACCATTTTCTCCTCTAGTTCTTCCTCAACATTTGAGAAGGGGTGCTGTGCATTAGAGGGGGTCAGCAACAGCTCTGGAAAGGGTAAAATGCTGGGCCTGCCTCCCTTTAATGGGGAAGGAGCTCTCATCTGAACTGATTCTTCTGCACCATGATGGCTTATGCTCTGTGAAGTACCATTGCTCTCTGGGCATCTTTGCTAACACTGCTCATGGGGGGAATGTTTGGAACCTTCTAGCAATATAGTTCATTATTTTTTTTAGTGGGCAATTGCCTGTAAGTTTATTTTATTTTTAATGATTTGATCCATATTGACTCCTCAAAACTAATGAACGTTTTCTGCAGGTGAGAGGCCTGCCTATTTAGTTATGGTATGGTTTTTAAAATCAGTTTTATCAAACTCCACAGAGTTAAAATTAGCTAGGAAATTTTGGCTGACTTTGTGCACTCAAGAGCTTCCTGTAAGTCCTCTCATGGAGGTGCCGTTATCAGAGCATTTACTAGGGACCGAGGTCCTGTGCTTGTTTACGTTTTTTTTCTTGCACATATA
This sequence comes from Zapus hudsonius, assembly GCA_004024765.1. Taxonomy (NCBI): domain Eukaryota; kingdom Metazoa; phylum Chordata; class Mammalia; order Rodentia; family Dipodidae; genus Zapus; species Zapus hudsonius. The sequence continues at coordinate 38,522 of PVHP010012819.1, forward strand.
AAGTAATGTTAACTCCATGCCACTCAACGGCTGCCTGTCAGCTGAAGCAACACCTTTGATAAGTGGGGCTTGGGTAGGATCTGGCAGTCCTAGGCTGGGAATTTTCTTTTAATAAAACATTCGTAGGTTGTTGTGCTGATGATAAATGACCTTGAAGGAGTAGCACTGTTGGAACAGGAGATTTTTATTTTGGGTGTATCTATAATATCTGAAAGGAAAATACACCCTTTCCTCAACATTTTGCGATTTTAATATAGAAATTCTCAGATTCTTTTATCAGCTCTTCTGTCTACTGTCCTGGGTCCTTTCCATTTATTTTTTTAAGGATGTTAGTGGGGTTAATAAGAATGAGCATGGCACCCTTATATTAGGTTCAGCCCTTTTTCTTTTGAGGCATTTATTTCTTTGTATGTGCAGACTTGTTGATTTATTAATATTAATTGATTAATCAATTAAATTAGACAGTTCCTAACTCCGTAGCCCAGGCTGCCCTGGAACTCACTATGTAGCTTAGGCTGACCTTGAATTTAAGGCAATCTGCCAGCCTGAGCCTTCCAAGTGCTGTGATTGCAGGCACAAACCAGTACACCTGGCTTCATCTTTATTTTGAAAGCATATAGTCCAAGGAGCAGTAAGTCTCTGTACATCTTTGATAAAATAGTTATGAATTGAAGATTTTTTGGCTAGCAGTATATGAAACCCTTGTGCATTACCGTATCAGTCAGGAAGACACTGCCATTGTGAAGTTGACTGGATGTGCCTGCAGGCTGCTTAACAGATCATTGTTTTGAGCAGGTTTGCCTCCTGGATTTGTGGAGGGCCCTCCAGCACATTGAAGCATCTTTCTCTCCACCACCCACAGCTTTCTCTTTTCTATAAGAAGTCCGAGATCACTGTTAAAGGATGTAGAGTTGAAATCTTTAATGGGCTGTTTCCATGGGTTATGATGACTGCTATCAATTAAGCCATTTGGGGGGGGGGCTTGTCACTGTTTAGCCTACAGTCCCTCTCTCATCTCCATTCTATTAAGCCCTTGCTGGTGAGTCTGCCAAAATTCCTTCCCAGTGGGTGATCAGTGGCTTTTCCCACCAGCTGGAGACATACTCCCTCTGATCTGTTTATCTTTAGAGGGATTGGGGATAGGCTGTGTTAACTCTGAATGTGCTGTGACATTTGAAAGATGAATCTTATCATAAAATAAACCCTCATTGCCTAATGGATTTGGTCACTGTCATATCCAACCACACACGATTCAAAATGTGTCATTTCTTATATTTAAATTAAAATTAAATTAAAATGATTCACCAATGTCGCAATGGACTGAAATTTGTTATTTTAAAAACACAAGTCTTTTTGTTATGTTTCTTTTTTTCCCTCAAGCTGCCTTACAGACTTTCATAGACTATAGGATATACCATTGACTTTAAGAAAACCTGTGTTACCTTGTGACCTTGGCGGAGGGTTGACTTTTCAGAGCCCTTTGCTTTTCTCTCATTGTGGCAAGTACAGCTGAGTGACTCTGGGGATGTCGGTACATCCCCATGGAGTTATTGTGGAGTTAGTATTTATGCACAGACAGAGACTTGAAACTTGGTCCTGGCTACGGAAATTATTCTAGTAGGAAGGCTTCCGACCCTTCTAAAAGTTGCTGCTTCAGTGAGGATTTTGTCTTGTGTGTATCCATCTTGTTCCACAATGACAAGGACCGTCTTAGAAAGATCTCATCAGCTGATGGCAATAAAGACTAAGTGCTGAGGTCAGTGCTCAGCCCTGTGAGGTCGGGTTTGTGCAGATGCAGAAGATGAGGGTATGCAAGCCATGGGGGGCTTACAACACCCCATAATCCTAGTGTCTTTCTTCAGTTCAGGAACACTCCAGAGCCCCAAGGCCAGTACTGAGAAGTAGGCGAGTGATCTTTTGTTCCCTTGATCATGAGGCCACTATAAATGTACATTGTGGTATTTTCTCAAGGTGCTGATGGAACCTCCTTCCCTGTCCCCCAGGCTGACCTCATCAGACTTTCTTTGAACTTAGAACTTAGGGTGCACACATTTCAAGAAAGGCAAGATCTAAAACACCTCAGGCACTAATTTATTTGACATTTGGTCTTATTTGACTTTAGATAAGTCTTTTTTAAAAAGCACGGCTGAATCCACTAATGAAAGGTTTCTTGGGGCAGCTATGTGGTTGCAGACATTTGGAGGAGATGGGGGTGATGTCACCTGAAGCTCTGACACATGGAAGTTCTAGAAATTCAGAAAGACATTTGTTGAGTACCTTCAGTCTGCTTGCTTTGGTATTGGTATTAGGTGTTGAGGAGACATTAGAAATGGAGAAGGTAGAGATGTGTTATTTTTAAAAAAATTATAATTGCTAAGGAAACATTTAAAGTCTGGATGGGACTGTTAGGAAGAAAAATATATGTAGCATTTCTAGTATTAGTGTCTGATGATTTGATGAGATTCCGAGGGAACCTTCCCCAGTGAGAGCTTAAGGGACTGTCCTGGTGGGTGTCATACTCTAGTGACAAGGAATGACACGAAGTGTGTGAAAATCTCTGCAGCATTGCTCGGCATGGTGAGCTTTTAGCCAGGCGTTCTTCCTAGACAGTTGAAACCTCTGTCCTATTTTATCCTTATTTTGACCTTCATGCTGTTCCTGCCCTCATCTCACCTGTCCTCTCCTTGCTCTTCCACTGAAAGTGAGGTCTCTGTCTTCCTTTCTAAGTCAGTCCTCATGCACTGAGATCCTGGGTTGGATGAGCAATCCATCTTTCCCCTTTTTGCAGTGCTTTCTGCTGCTTCCTTCTGGGTTGTCTTGTAGCATACTAATTCCTTCCTCATTAAAGGGTTTGTTTTTTCGGTGGGGCTAGAGAGATGACTAAGTGGTTGAAGGCGCTTGCTTGCAGAGCCAGCTGGCCCTGGTTTGATTTCCCAGGCACTCGTGTAAAGCATGTGCATCTGTGAGACCAGTGTGCCTACGACAGAGAGCAGTGGAGCTGTGAGGATCCCAGGCTTGCAGTGGCAAGAGACCCTGTCGTCAAGAATGTGCTACACAGAGACCTCAAGGTTGTCCCCTGGCCTCCACACATAACTGTGGCATGCATGCCCCTACAAGTAAATAAATAATTAAATTTTTTTCTATGATCCTGATGCCTTGTTCAGCTGCTCAATTCTTCCAGACATGACCTTCAATTCTTGCTGGCGTGCCTACTTTGCCTTATGATTCCCTAGCTTCTCCTCCTTGTTCCTGGAGAGTGATTCCCTAACCTGTCCTCCAGGACCCTGCTCAAAAGCGACTCATGTCATCTTCCTTTATGAAGCTACTCTGCTTGGCTGTGGAAACATGGCACATTGTGGGCTGTTTTTATACATTTGAGTGTGTATGTATATGACACCATATGTGTTCATGTCTGTGTGGTGCATGTGCATGTGTGGAGGCTACAAGACAACTAACTCTAGGTGTTTCTCAGGTGCCACCTACTTTTTATTTATTGATTTATTTTTTTGGAGGCAGGGTCTCTCACTGGCCTGGAGCTTGCCAAATAAGCCCAGGAATCCTGTTATCTGGGCCTTCCCAGTACTGAGATTACAGGCATGTGACACCATGCCAGCTTTTTTTTTTTTTTAATGTCCATAATGAGTTACATTATTTAGTGGGCAAACCATGCGTTGTTATCCTGAATTCCCCGCTTCCCCC